>JAIPRM010008997.1:0-15273 GCA_025469315.1 Stegophylla sp. TES_Ste_2020
GCGTAACTTTAAGTAAAACTAACGAATTCAGTAGAAATTCTAACTTCAAACGGGTATAAAAAAAAAGTTTACTAACGATTTTTGAGATTTTTTTAGATCAATCAGACACATATGTCAGTGAGATCATATTAAAATTTCAAGTCTTAATATCAAAAATCAAAAATTTCATTGCATAAAAACTAACAAAAAATGAGATATTTCTGAAATTTTCAAAATGCCGTACTTAACTCAAAATTGATCAAATCTTTTTGAAATTTTTATGACATAATTTCGTATATACTTTTAGTGGTTGGTGAAAATTTCAAGTCTCTAGCTGCATTATTTTAGAAGTTATGGTAAAAATAAATTTTCAATTTAACAAAAATGCCGGTAACTTCAAATTTTGCCGTTTTTCGTTAATTTTTCGACATGTTTTCACCGCGCTTGGAAAAAGTATTGAGAAATTGGAAAAATGACCTCTTTAAAGTACCATCTGGGTATGATTCTGTTTCTTTAGAGATATTGATCGAAACTTTTGGTCCAGTATTTCTATACGAAAAAGGGTTTCCAGAAAGAGAAAAAAAAATAATAAAAAAATAAAAAAAAATAAATAAATATACATTATTGTAAAATCATAAGCTTCTTCACTTCGTTCAGAATCTAAAATATATTCTACAATAATATGTAAACGCTGAATATGTAATATTACGCAGCGCGTGTACAACAACAACTTATTTAATTATTATTATTATTTATATTATATATTATTTAATGATAATATACCATGTACAGCAATTAGGGTGTACAGGTATATTACAATACCAATAAAGTGTTCTTTGCTCTTCGAGTGGGATACTTTTATTGGTATGTTGAGTTTAACTTCAGTGAATACACTACAATAATTGTCAGTTTTATGAAAAAAAGAAAGAAAAAAATATTTTGATGAGAAAAAAATTGTTGGGGAAAAAAATGAAATTTACATAATTAAAAATTTTCTTTCCTCAATATATTATTCATTCAGTGGAGCGAATAAGCTAGTATTGTTATAATAATTATGCTCTATTTTTTTAAGTTCACGATTTCGCATATTTTTATACCAAAAAGTGTACTCAGAAAAATAAATAAAGTATCTCAACTCTGCTTCGAAATTTAAAATTTTAATCTGAACCGACATACTTGTTATTTTATTATAGTTAGAGTTGAAAATTCTGTTTCACAATCCAAAGCAAAAGGATGGAAAATCATTATTGTCGTAAAAAAAAAGGTGACTTCCTATTAAAATTTCAGGATTCTCTTACACAAAGAAATTATTTATCATTTACGTGTTATCTTGTGTTGTCTACTTGAAATCTACGAATTTTGAAACCTATTTTGATTTTTATCCTCATCTCCAACACTCCTCGAATATTTGTCCAAGCTTCGACCTTGTAACTGAATATGAATAAAATGTCTTATTTCAGCATGGTTCTGACCAATATTGAATCTCTGAAAAGCTTAATGGATGGCAACCGCGTGGCATTTGTCGTATACGGACGGCTGATTGACGACAAATTCACCTTGTCACCCGATCTCAGGACCATAGTCGTGATGCTCATGACGGCCCCGGATGACGTGTTAGATAGATTGAAATCTGCACCCCGTTGGCTGAGGACCACAAATGTTCGATGTCCTCTGGTTCAGAATGTTGAGACGGATGACATGCGATTGCCTTGTTCGTTTTATGACTACGTGGCGGACTGTCATCAAGTGTGTGACGCGAAAAACGAATGTTACGATTCCATAGAAGTGTTAGTGGATCGATTGAAAAGCATAATTCAAAAGTAAAGCAAAGTAAAGCAAAGTTAAGTAAAGTTAAGTATAGACAAGAAAGCCGGACATACTTCGCACCACGGATATTCTCCGCTATTCGGGCCAGTTACTCACGACGGGTGTGATTCTCTTTACGGGTGTATTGAATTTTAAAGAAACGATAAATCATTTCTTAAATAAAACGATTCTGAGCGAAGTTTCAAATAGTATATAATAATAATAATTGGCGATAAGGTTATATTAATAAAATGATATTTAATAATGATGGGTAGGTTCAATATAATTTGTGTGCGTACGTTCGTTTGTGTGTGTGCGTGCGTGTATGTTTGCGCACTGGCACGTGGTGTGTATAAGATAATAAAAGTTTAAATAAAAATCTATTTTTTTAAATTAATAAATTGACAAACTCACAGTAATTTGTGTAATTAGAATTCTTGTCTGTTTACGGGAAAACCTGGGTTTTATGTAATTCTCCATCTACGTACCAAGTTTTATAAAGATCGGCTTAACCAATTATTTTTTATATGCGTTAAAGTAATTTTAAGTAAAACTTATAAATTCTGTCAAAAATCCAAATTTAAACAGTTGTAAAAAAAAAACTTGACAAACGATTTTCAAAATTTTTTGAGTACTGTTAGAAATATATATGTATATAATCGTATTAAATTTTCAGCTCTTAATATCCATACATTAAAATTTTATAAATTAAAAACTAAAAAAAATCGAGAAATTTCCGAAATTTTCAAAATGTCGTACTTCCCCCAAAATTGGTCAAATATTTTTGAAAATTTTATGAGATGTGCGCGTGATTATTTTTAGTGATCGGTAAAAGTTTCAACTTTCTAGCTCAATTATTCTGGAAGAATATTAAAAAAATAAAATTGAATTTACAAAAATTCGCGTTATGCCGTTTTTTACCGTTTTTTTGTCAATTTTTGGGTATTCTAGCATGCGCTTAAAAAAAGTATTGAGAATTTGGAAAAATGACCTCCCAAAAGTACCATCTTGACAACATTTCCGTTCTATAGAGTTACTGATCGAAACTTTTGGACCAGTATTTCTACCCGAAATGTTGTTTCCATACATACCATAAAAAAAAAAAAAAAAAAAACACACAGATTTGTAAAACCAATACATTCTTCGCTTTCGCTCAGAATCTAAAATTATATACTTCGCTTGTCAGGGTGTTCTTCGTTCGTCAAGTAGGATTCTCTTGACGGGTGTATTGAATTTTAAAGAAACGATAAATCATTTTTTTAATAAAACAATTCTGAATGAAGGAAGTGCCGGGCTGGAATCGAAGCCTTGTACTCTCGCGTGCCGGACCGGTTCCGTTACCATTAGCAGGCACGTAACCATGGGATCCAGACCTCCTTCGAAATATCATCGATGACAATTTTAGATTTTGAACGTAGTGAAGAAGCTTATGTTTTTACAATGATGTTTATTTATTTATTTTCTTCCTCTGTGAACACTTTTTCGTATAGAACTACTGGTCCAAAAGTTTCGATCAGTAACTTTATAGATCCAAAATCGAACCCAGATGGTACTTTTGAGAGGTCATTTTCCAAATTTTTCAATATTTTTTTTATAATGAGAAAAAACTGGAAAATTTTTTTTAAAAACTGAAAAATATGCAATTACTGCAATTTCCGTAAAATTGAAAATTACTTTTTGACTTAACTTCTAAAATAATGCAGCAAAGGACTTGAAATTTTCACCAACCACTAAAAATAGTCACAAGAAAATTTCATAAAAATTTCAAAAAGATTTGATCAATTTTGAGTTAAGTGCAGCATTTTGAAAATTTTGGAAATATCTCATTTTTTGTTAGTTGATATGTAATAGAATTTTTGATTTTTGATATTAAGACTTGAAAATTTAATATTATTTCACTGACATATTTGTCTACTTGACCTGAAAAAATCTTAAAAATCGTTAGTCAACTTTTTTTTTTTATAACCGTTTGAAGTTAGAATTTCGAATGAATTTGTTAGTTATATCTAAAATCACGCACTTTAACTTACATATAAGAAAATTGGCCAAACCGATTGTTTTGAAATTTGGTGCCTAGAGAGAGAATTTAATTGCGAATATTTTGGTGCAATAAAATTTCTTACGGACAAAGAATCAAACATTTTACAATGGTAAGACTGCAAAAAAGTCGAAGAAAGTACGGCCAAATTAATCGTGTATTTTATTTCTAGACACTAATTGGTGTATTTTTTATTCCCTTATCTTATCCTACGTATTTTTCAACGCTAAATTTAATACGATTCAAGTCGGTAATTACGGTGTGCCCTTTGGACTGCCGTCCAAATACCTATACATTTCTCAAAACTACAACGCCCTATCAGTTGACAGTTGTCACATATTACACGGCGGACTGCCATGTATATGTATACACTAGTATATGTTTATGTATACATGTACAGTCGTTGCCAGATAGATTGGTACGATGGCGGCGGCGCGATAACGAAAAACCAGGGAATCTCAGTTTTGAATGTTATTACCGAAAATAAACCCATATTTGTCATAAAACACTTAATAATAATAATAAGAACATCTATTTACAATACTGGCACGGATGGGCAAATAAAATATCCATCGACCATCTATATAAGTTCATTCAATAATCTATTCATATCGTCTTTGTCAGTTGAGTTATTAATTTTTATACATTTATAATAAACAAATCGTTGGGGCGATTGACGCGAACCGCGCGCATACAAAACACAATGCTACTTGTTTGGGATACACCTATTGATAAGCGCCGTCGCCGCCGTGCCAATTTATCTGGCAACGACTGTATATGTACACTATTGAATAACAGTATCTAACCTACTATTTTATATTTATATTATTAACTTCCTTCTATATATTATTAACTTCCTCGTTCAGAATCTTTTTATTGAAGAAATGATTTATCATTTCTTTAAAATTCAATACACCCGTCAAAGAATCCCACCCGTTGTGCGAAGAACACCCATCGTGCGAAGTATGTTCCGCTTTTTTTGTATTTGTATATCAAGTTATTAATTACCTATATGTTAAAGAACAAATTATCAAATGATATGGTGAGCATGTACACAAATTTATATAAATATTATAGTAAAAAACTAAGCCACATAATAATCGCATAGATCAGAAATCACACCCAAGTGGTATTTAGAGATGTAATTTTTCAATTTCTCAATAATTTTTTAAAAACAAGGAAAACCTATTGAAAAATTAAGTAAAATCAGCAAATTATGCTGTAAATAAGATTTTTATAAAATCGATTTTATTAATTTCATCATAACTTCGAAAAAACTTTGAATTAAAAACTTAAAATTTTCACAAATTTTCATCAAAATCTGACCATTTTTTGGATAATTACAGTATTTTGAAATAAACTTATGTTTTGTTAGGTTTTATCTAATAAAATTCTTTAATCTTGATATTATTAGCTAAAATTGTAAAATAACCTTACTCACATAATATATGTTAAATTAATCCGAAAAGAAAACTAGAAAATCTTAACTCAATTAACTTTTGATTTTTTAACCGTTTAAAATTAGAATTTATAAGAACCTGGGTATTTTTACTTAAAATAACCATTTATTTTTCAATCGTTTTCAAAATATAAATTATACTAAAATTTTCTATTATCAAATGATTCCTTATATTTTTTTATACACCTGGTATTAATATTCATGAAAACTGGTCATCTAAATAATGTTTAATATACTTTAAATACTGTTTAAATTTTAAAATTACAGTTCAAATAATGTCAATTAAACCAAATAATAGCAGATTTTTCTTCCTTTTATTTCATTTTATTATATACCAGTATTATTTTATAAAAGTTAATTTATATTGACGTTTTTATCAATACCAGTTGTGGCAATTTTTAATCAGAAGTGATTTAAAATTCAAAATTAATTATTTTCTCCAATATTTAAGTGAACTCCGATTATTCTGTTATTGCCAATTCCCTAAAATAATATTGTTGAAATCATGAAAATTTCAACAATACCTTATCATAAATGATATTCAGATGATATGTAAATGAAACAAATTATTAAACGTACTCAATATAAAATTAACAAATATTGATGTTTATAACTAACTGAAGCTTCTATAACTAATTGAAAAAATTATTCACCGTTCTTTTAAAAGCTAACACACCCACCAAGTGTATTCCACACAAGGTGCAAAATATGTCCCCTCTCTTTTTTTTTCTGTTAACTGAACCCCCACTGAAATAAAATCCTGGCTACATCCCTGACCATTAAGGCCACGAAACTTCGCTTGACCTTGTAGGTGAAATAGGTATTTAGTATATTAACCGAAAATATTGAATTTTAAAATAGAATAAAATAGTTTGAAAACTATTGTTGCACATAGATTTTCATTCACACCATCGTATTCAGCGTCGAAAAATACATTAGATGCAATAAAACATTATCAACCTTCAACAACTACGTGTTTATTATGTATAAATATCTCCTAATAACTGTCTGTATTTTCTCCGATTTTTTTTTTAATCAAACCATTGGAAAATGTTTAATTATTCGTCCGTAAGAAATTTTATTGCACCAAAATATTCGCAATGAAATTCTCTATCTAGGCAACAAATTTCAAAACAATAGGTTTGGCCAATTTTCTTATATGCACGTTAAAGTACGTAATTTTATGTAAAACTAATGAATTTCAACGAAATTCTAACATCAAACGGGTTTAAAAAATAAAAGTTGAGAAACGATTTTTGAGATTTTTTCAGGTCGATTAGATGTATATTTCAGTGATATTATATTGAATTTTCAAGTCCTTATATCAAAAATCAAAAATTTTATTACATAAAAACAAACAAAAAATCAGAAATTCCCGAAATTTTCAAAATGCCGTACTTAACACAAAATTAATCAAATCATTTGAAATTTTTATGAAATGTTTTCGTAACTATTTTTAGTGGTTGGTGAAAATTTCAAGTCCCTAGCTCCATTATTTTAGAAGTTATGTCAAAAAGTAATTTTAAATTTTACAGAAATTGCATATTATATCGTTTTTCGTCAATTTTTTGACAGTTTTTTCGCATTTTTGAATATAGTATTGAGTAATTGGAAAAATGACTTCTCTAAAGTACCATCTGGGTGTGGTTTCGGTTCTATAGAGATACTAATCGAAACTTTCGGACAAGTATTTCTATACAGAAAAGTTTTCACAGAAAGAGATCAAATAAATAAAAATAAAAAATAAACATCATTGTAAAATCATAAGCTTCTTCACTCCGTTCAGAATCTAAAAACGCAAAAAAAGTTATTGTTGGGCAAGTCACTACTTATAAATAAAATACGTAGTATAAATAATAAGTACCTAGTATTAAATAATAAGTAGGTAGTAATTGTAATAAATACGTAAACGAACAGAAACATTTTTTTTTATAGATATCATACAACGCGAGTTCCAAATCAAACAATTTTTTCGTTAAAAATCACATATTATATTAACGACATCTTGACCACTGTAACAGCAATTGACCCTTGAATTAACACGATATATTAAAAATATAACAAAACAAATGTTTACCACTTACCTAGAAATTATATTTTTTTAGAATATAAGGCAAATCAACGATTTAAAAACGATGTCGCGAATAAAAATAAGCGGAAATCGTTTGTTTTTGGCGCTTTAGAAGTGTGAATTCCATTTGGTTCGCTAAAACTAAAGTAATTTAAGGTTATAATTCAAATGGCAACATGATTTTTATTTATTTTTTAAGAAAATTATGTTTTCAGAAGTCATTTTCAAATGTATTTGACAATTTTCAAAATACAAAAACACTTTTGGGAAAAATTAGTCAATTATTGTTTATTATTCGCTAATTACGCTTATTTGACGCCGTCGTCACAACTCTTTCGACATCAAAAATATCCCTCGATATGATATAAAAAATTTAACTTGGGATTAATAGTTTAAGAAATAATGCATTTAAAAGCGAAAAAATAAATATTAATTTCATATTATAACCTAATACTAACGAATTACGTCGAAATTCTAACTTCAAACGGTTATAAAAAAAAATTTGACTAACGATTTTCGAGATTTTTTCAGATCAAGCAGGCGTATATGTCAGTGAGATAATATTAAATTTTCAAGTCTTAATATCAAAAACCAAAAATTTTATTACATAAAAACCAACAAAAAGTTAGATACTTCCGAAATTTTGAAAATGCTGTACTTAACTCAAAATTGATCAAATATTTTTGAAATTTTTATGAATTGTTCTCGTACTTTTTTTAGTGGTTGGTGAAAATTTTAAGTCTCTAGCTGTATTGTTTTAGAAGTTATGTCAAAAAGTAATTTTCAGTTTTATGGAAATTTCGGTAATTTCGTATTTTGCCGTTTTTCGTCAATTTTTCGATAGTTTTTCCCCGTTTTTGGAAAAAGTATTGAGAAATTTGAAAAATGACCTATTTAAAGTACAAAAAAGTGTTCACAGGAAAAGAAAAAAAAAATAAACATCATTGTAAAATCATAAGCTTCTTAACTTCGTTTTCGGAAAGAAAATTTTCTTACGCCAAAATATTTCTTATAAGATTTTCTATCTATGTTTAAATTTTCTTAAAATTATGATCAAAAAATTATGGTTTACGAGTCGTTTTAGTCAAATTTTTGGTAGTTTTGTCCAAAAAAAACATTGAAGAATTTCAAAAAATGACCTCTCTATAGTACAATTTAGAGGCAAGTCCGGTTTCAAAAAGTTATTGATCGAAACTTTTGGACAAGTATTTCTATACAAAAAGTTGTACATAAAAAAAAAAAGAAGAAAAAAAAATTTTAAAAAATATAAACATCATTGTAAAAACACTAGCTTCTTCACTTTGTTCAGAATCTAAAATGCAAAATCGGAGTACCGGGCTTGAATCGAACTCTGGTACTGTCGCGTGATAAGGCGGTTCCGCCACCATTACGCCACAAGACATTAGTTGACCTTATAGGTGAAATAGTAGGTATTTAGTATGAGAATCGAAAATATTGAATTTTCAAAATAGAATAAAATTGTTAGAAAACACCATCGTTTTCAGCGTCGAAAAATACATAAGATGCAATAAAACATTATCAACTTTCAGCAATCACATATCTATAATCTATAGTTATCTCCTAATATCTGTCTCTATTTCCTCCGATTTTTTTTCAATCAAACCCTTGTAAAATGTTTGATTATTCGTCTGTAAGAAATTTTATTGCACCAAAATATTCGCAATGAAATTTTCTATCTAGATACCAAATTTTATAACAATTGGTACAACCAATTTTCTTATATGTACGTTAAAGTGCGTGATTTTAGGTATAACTAACGAATTCAGTCGAAATTATAAATTCAAACGGTTATAAAAAAAAAAATTGACTAACGATTTTTGAGATTTTTTTCCAGATCAAGTAGAAATGTATGCCAGTGAGATCATATTAAATTTTCAAGTCTTAATATCAAAAATCAAAAATTTTATTGCATAAAAACTTATAAAAAATGAGATATTTCCGAAATTTACAAAATGCTGTACTTAACTCAAAATTGATCAAAACTTTTTGAAATTTGTATTGCATATTCTCGTGACCATTTTTAGTTGTTTGTGAGAGTTTCATGTTTCTATCTGCATTATTCTAGAAGTTATGGTCAAAATAATTTTTAAATTTTACGGAAATTGTAGTAATTTTTTCGCATTATTAAAAAAAATATTGAGAAATTTGAAAAATGACCTCTCTAAAGTACCAACTAGATCCGATTTTGGATCTATAAAGTTACTGATTGAAACTTTTGGACCGGTGGTTCTATACGAAAAAGTTTTTACAGAGAAGAAAAAAAATAAATAAAAAATAAATAAATAAACATCATAGTAAAAACATAAACTTCTTCACTACGTTCAGAATCTAAAATAAGAAAAATAAACATTATTGTAAAATCATAAGCTTCTTCACTCCGTTCAGAATTTAAAATAAATAAATAAATATCATTGAAAAAACACTAGTTTATTCACTTCGTTCAGTATCTAAAAGATTTACGTTTCATTTAATAGACATCTTTTTTACTTAGTATTAATTATAATTTTATGCTATAGTTATGAGCTAATTATACTTGATATGTTCATGCGGACTTCGAGTTGGCATACTTAACAAAAGAACACAGCGATCAGCGTGATTTCTTTGTAAAAGTCACAGGCACAAGCCCACACGATTTCCTAATAACGGCTTAGATATTACTGTTATCGACCGCTCGTTAGTGATTATCTACAATATCATTCTATAAATATATATACACTTGACTTTAATACATAACAATACTGTTAAGCACAATAAAAATTATTGTCTTCAAAAATATTTACGCTTGATTGAATTGTACGCAGGCTAACGGGGTTCGGTTTTGTATTTGATAAACGTGAAGATGAAATAATCGGCGAGTTTGTCGCGACCAATCCGACTCTAAATGATTATGAAGAAAAGCTCGTTTTTTTCTCTACGCTAACAGATGGCCTAGAAAGTCAGTCGCACGTTGAACTGGGCTGTATACGACTAGATTATTCCGAGTACAATGACAAAGTGCTCGAACGATGTTATTTTTGGCATTCCATTTACGGGAAACAATTGATATTCGAGTGTGAAAAGATTATGACTTCGTTTTCAGAACGGGTTACGGTAAATGAAAATATGACTTAATTAATATAATATGGTAATCGTTTTTTCTTTTTTGTCGATATGTCGCTGTGCCGTGCTAACTATCTAAGACGGTATTTTGTTACGTAAATGTAATTACGTGTGTGCACGATGGTGCTCTTGCACTCCCTGTAATTATATAGTGGCTGCAAAGATATACTTTTGCACCTGTAAAATATATTTATAGGTACGATATATTTTTGATTAATGAACTCAAATCGTGAATGATATATGATAGACGCCAAAAACAATTTACAATATCGAAAAAAATATGATCCAAATTTTCTCATATATTATTGTATAGAGGTAATACATTAAATTGCAGACAAAATGCACATATCTACGTCTACGATGAAAGAAAAAAAAGCGGGACATACTTCGCACGATGGGTGTTCTTCGCTCAACGGGTGGGATTCTTTGATGGGTGTATTGAATTTTAAAGAAACGATAAATCATTTCTTCAATAAAACGAAGCTGAACGAGAGAAGTTTATTAACTTCTATATATAAAGAAGGAAGTTAATAATATAAATATAAAATAGTAGGTTAGATACTGTTATTTAATAGTGTAAACCACGGACTAAGATAGTATGGACTGCAAACGAACAGGCAGGTGGGTGGCTGGGGGCTGGGCCTCTTAAGGTTTAGGAGAAACATTGCCGAGGGGGAAATAGTACCCGTAGGAAAAGAGCGCCACCTATATTCATGAAAGAAGTAAGAAGACAAGTTTCATATTTTAATAGTTCAAAATACGAACGTAAATGACGCTCTTTTCCTACGGCAGGAACGGAACCTTATAAACTTATCGGTACCGGTTCCGGTACTAGTACTCAGAAAATAAAATAACTGTTCCGGTTCGGTTCCGGTTCTTTGGTCAAAAAAAATAAAGGTATCGGTTCTTGATTATTTCGGTACCGGTTCTTGTTATTGGTACTGGTTTTTACAATCGGTACCGGTTCCCATAAACTCATTTAGGAGATTTTAGCGTGCTAAGTTTCCTAAAAAAGAACTCTCAAAGCTCTTCCCCCCCCAAAAAAAAAAATCATCCTAAGAGCCTCCCAGAACTTTTGTATATTCAATTGCTTAAAATTAATGCACTAGCTCTAATGGTGCCAAATGAAACAAAATAAAGGTCGACACCCTCCAAAATATTTATTTTAATTGTGTTAGTGTTGGTTTCCTTATTAAAACTGCTTCCTGATAACAGTGAAAATAATTAAAAATAAAATAAGGAGTTTAACTTAACTGTTCTGTTTTACAAAATTTGTTTTCTTAATAAGTAAATTGTAACTTTACGGCATCACTTGCTGGGGAAGCACAAATAAAACAGATTATTATTTTATGTTTTTTTTTACAAAAGTATTGAAAAGATAAAATTGATCTACAGTTTTTGTATAATATGCCAATAAAATAAGTGATTCAAGATAATTGAATATCTAATTACTCTAAAAATATTATGGAATATTTATAAAAATATTTGGCAAAATTTCAAACATATTTTTATAAAATGGAATAATTAAAACTGTCGAATAACTGTAAGTTGATAACCATAACAATGCTTTATAGTTGTGAAGGTAAAAATTAATAATTAATAGTTATATTATAATTTATGACATTTATATCTGTAATAGTTATAAACTGTTAACTAATAGTTAGTAGGTTTTATGTACCTACATAATATTGTGTGGTGACGATGGAATGTTTAGGAAAATTTTGCTGAAAAATGAAAAACACCACCCAGACTTATCTGACAACTTGTTTTTGTATCACACTATCACACACACTAGTATATTAAAGTATACAAATAATTTGTTTGTTTTTTTCACCTATTATGATTTGTGGTGTAGACTGCATCTTTATCATCGATTTATTTATACTTTCAAAGACTGGAGACTGTAGTAGTCCATAGAAACCTCGGCTATACATACTAGCATGACTAAATTAATAGGATCTAAATTCATGACAGAAACTAACAAGGTCATTTGCACAAATACAAAACAATAGATATAATATTATATCTGTGATCATTTCTAAATATAAAATTGTTTGCCATAATAATTCTATTCCTGTGTAGGTATACTGGGAAATAAATTTTTCCCCAAATAATATCATAATGATTGTCTCGTATGTAATCAAAACTTGAGAAGTATAATTTTAAATTTATAATCATAATAAATGTATAATTTTAAACAACTCTATAAATATTATGAGAAATATCAGAAAACTATTAAAATTATTAGAAAACTCAGATCCAAATATCTCATAATAAATAATATCATTTTATTTCGGAACCTAAAAGAACCTAAATAATTTAAAAATTCCGGTTCGGTTTCGGTACTTGATTAAATTAAATAAAGGTTCCGGTTCCAAAACCGGTTCTTTTAGGTTCGGTTCCAGTCCCTGTCCTACGGGTAGTACACTACGAGTACCGCAAACGACCCGGTGAAATCATTGTCGTTTCCAGTCCATACCTACTATCTTAGACCGTGGTGTAAACATATACAATATACATATAATAGTGTATACATATACATGGCAGTCCGTGTAATATGTGACAACTGATAAGGCGTTGTGGCTTTGAGAAATGTATTTGAGCGGTAGTCCAAAGGCCGCACCGTAAATACCGACTTGTATCGTATTAAATTTAGCGTCGAAAAATACATAAGATAAGATAAGCGAATAACAATTACCTTTTTGTGTCCGTACTTTCTTCGAGTTTTTTTCAGTCTTACCCTCGTAAAATGTTTTATTCTTTGTCCGTAAGAATATTTATTACACCAAAATATTCGCAATGAAATTTTCTACCTAGAAACCGAATTTCAAATCAATCGGTTTGGCTAATTTTCTTATATTTACGTTAAAGTGCGTGGTTTTAGGTGAAACTAACGAATTTAGTCGAAATTCTAACTTCAAACGGTTATAAAAAAAAAGTTGATTAACGATTTTTAAGATTTTTTCAGGTCAAGTAGAAATATACGTCAGTGACATAATATTAAATTTTAAAGTCTAAATATCAAAAATCAAAAATTTTATTACATAAAAACTAAAAAAAATTTAGAAATTTTTAGTGGTTGGTGTAAATTTCAAGTCCCTATCAGCATCCCTATTAGCATTATTTTAGAAGTTATGTCAAAAAGTAATTTTCAATTTTACGGAAATTGCGGTAATTGCATATTTTGAAAAAAAATTTTCAGTTTGTTCGCACTATTAGAAAAAATATTGAGAAATTTGAAAAATGATCTCTCAAAAGTGTACCATCTGGGTTCGATTTTGGATCTATAAAGTTACTGATCGAATCTTTTGGACCAGTATTTCTATACGAAAAAGTGTTCACAGAGGAAGAAAAAAAAAAAAAAATAAATAAACATCATTCTAAAAACATAAGCTTCTTCACTTCGTTCAGAATCTAAAAAAAAGTATATTTTTATAATGGGGCAAAATATCCAAGTTGTTTAGCTCTATTATAGATTGGTAAAGATGATTTTATTAAAAAGGGGAAAGTTATTAGCAAATTCAATAGTAGTACCATCGATTACATATACTCTATAGTAGTACTTAAATAGTATTTAATATTTAAGTATTTATAATTAATAGTAGTACCATTATGTCCAAGCATCACGAGTCACTTAGATTTGGCATAAATATCAATAATGACATAGACAATAACAAATGTATACAAATATGAAATTTTGATTTTTGATTTATTATTTTGTTAAAGTTTTTAAAATTAAAAATAAAATAAATAAAAATAAATTTTGTCCATGTCTAAAATTCTTGTATGGGCTCTATCAACTGCATTTTACACCAGCTAAAATTTTACGAAATTATGCCTTTGATCTGTCATTTGGGCATTTGGACGCGTACGACACTTCGTCGCGTGTATTTTCGACGCATAATACACTAAAATTTTAGTCGCAAACAAGGACGTCATTTCAGAATTTGATAAGACGTGGCAAATTAATAATTCCGGACATATTTCGCACGACGGGTGGGATTCTCTTGACGGGTGTAATGAATTTTATAGAAACGATAAATCATTTCTTTAATAAAACGATTCTGAACGAAGGAAGTTAATAATATAAAAAAAAAAAAATGTTAGAAAAATATCCAAAATTTTTTTTCACATTTTCAAAATTTTCTTGCGCCAAAATCATTCTCATATTATTTTCTATCTATGTTTGAATTTTCATATATTTCGGATCAAAAAATGATGGTTAGTCGTTTTAGTCAAATTTTAGGTAGTTTTTCCAAAAAAAAAATTAAAGAATTAATAAATTCAAAAAATGACCTCTCCAAGGTACAATCTAGAGGCAAATCCGGTTTCAAAAAGTTACTAATTGAAACTTTTGGACAAGTATTTCTTCAATATTCCTCTCCCTGAAATCACCCCTGATAATATAAAAACAAACAAATTTAACCTCTTTTGTAAATTTAAAAAAAAGCATGTCTACGATCCGTCATACCAAATACGTCAACAGCTTCTTCCACATCAATATAACTTTCATATTCTTCTTTTACCTTTATGACCATATCATTTAAAATTTCATTCCTATTTGTACTTCTAACAGATAATTTAACATCCAAAATTATATTAAACCGTAAACGTAGGTATTTAAAATTAGTCAGTGGCAAATAGTTTATGCTAATAAACTATTTTTTTTTCCCCTATGCTATACAGGCCATTAAGGCCTTTTGCACGCTTCAACCAAACTTCTCCATATATTCCGGTCCATTGCATCTTCCACTCGCTTTGTCTCATCGGTGTCTGAGATATCTTTCTTAACTCTATCTA
>JAIPRM010008999.1:0-15270 GCA_025469315.1 Stegophylla sp. TES_Ste_2020
TTAATTTCAAATACAGCAGATAACTGACCCGATCGAATTATATTTCAACGTATTGTGATTTAAAATCCCTATGGTTATTACCACACGCTATAGTATAAAACTATTATACATTTTTTTTCAGTCCAGATGGATTTAAACCTAAATACCTTATTGGTATATACGCAAGGCACTGTGGGGCCCTTTTGGAAAGTAATGCATTAAGTGGGCCCTTATTCAAAATATATATTTAAAAATTTTATTTTATTTTTAAGGAAAAATTTCAATATTTTTTCCTTTATTTTTTATTTGACTTTTTTCAATGGAAAAACTTCAAATTTTTTTTTTGGTGCCCCTTTTGAATAAGATGCCGGGGCGGACCGCCCCCCCCGCCCCACCCTAGGTCCGCCACTGCATAGACGACACAAAATTTTCCACCAGATGTTTTAAAGTATTCTATGTCACCATGGATAATAGATTTATAACTGTTTCTTAACAATTTACACTATGTAATTCTTACATTTATTTCATTTTTATTTTGCATTCCTAATTATTTTGTTATTCTTTGCGACTAGATGATGACTTCTCGTCGAAACAATGTTGTTACACTTTATCAATTACTATAAGCATATTTTCTTTATATTATATATTATTTTTCTTAAAATATAAACTGTATTATAATATGTTATATGTATTTATTTATTTATTTATTATCTATAGTATTCGACATCAATAGGGTATATAGACTAGGAGGTGAAGACTTCAAAATAGAATTCACCCCAAATATTAAGCCACTGGATTTGCGAGAATTATCTAATAAAATATTGAACTATCGATTTTTTTAGCTGAAAATTCAACACAGTTCACATTAATGTCCAATCAGACTGGAGTAATTTTGAAAACCGTATATCACACATGATATTATATGTGTCATAAGTCGTCTTTTGTTTGTCGTTTTTAAAACAAGAAAAAACAAAACAAAGGGTTAAGGTGAAGGTTACATTTCTTAAATTTTACTTGAAACCCCCCTCCGCTCACAAGAATTTTCTTAACAAGCCCTTGATGGGTGTCATAATATGTTTCTCAGCTTTAATTATTATTTTTTTGATTGTAAAATATAATTTCATCATACCAATTTAAAAAAAATAAAAATAAATTATATATTGGTCACTTCTTCAGAGAGACCGAGTGCCTACTCTTTAAATGTATATATCCATATTTTGTATTCATAATAGAAATAAACTGGATTTATTAGATAGTGAATATTCGTTTTGAATTTCAATACTGAACTATTTGTTTCTCGACTATTCCAAAAACATTTATTATTAAATATCACATAAATAAATTAATCATTTTTAATTTTTACAAATATTCTATGCCTAATGAAAAAATTTACTGCATAAGTTTATTTTTTTGTTTTTAACATACAGTTTCCCCAGTGTTTTTAAACGCTCTATTTTTGTTTCGAGTTTCATCACAGTCAATATCTTAAAAGTACAAACATGACAAACACTTCTAGACAATTGATTTGAATATCACCTTTCAAGATGAAATATATAGTACTGCTATTTTATTTTTTATGCATAGTGGCATAGCACATCTCAAACAATCGGAATAACAATAACTAATAACTAACCTAACCTAACCAATATTATAATATATTATTTATCTAGCCTTGAAAATAATAATCATCTACAGTGATAATATTCTAACTAACACGGACTATGATATGAGAGACTATCATATCATAGTCCGTGCTAACTAATATTCTAACTACATCCAACGAAATTCAAAGCAACATATTATAGAATACGAAAAATTTTTATAATAATATTAGAGAAAATGTAAGTTGGTATCAGTGATATGTCGGACTGATAAATCCTATTCCCCTTCCATTTTGTCGGACAACGGGTATGATCCCGCACAAAATAGTGAGCCCCCCATGATAATTTCAAAACCTGGCGCCCCTGACCTATTGTACATTTTAAACGTTCTCTCTTCATATTGGTTATAATAATAAAGCACAATTTAATTTTTAAAAATGGTAGCCAGTTCTCAATACCCGATATATGAATTTATTGTAACATCATTATATAAAACCAGTAATTTTTTGGGGAGTATATATATTTTTTGAGGGGGAGGAGGTAAGCCTTCATCCACTTATGCCCCATTTTCCCTCCATTATGAAATCTTGCGTACATCATTAATCACAAATTACTGATTATAGTATATGGCTAGGATGTGTACGAAATTGCATATTTTTTCTGTATGGTCGTTAAGAATACTAAGTAAGCACAAAATCTATTTCTCATTGTTTAAAGTTCAGTTAATCACAAATATTTGTAGTGCATATTTTTTCATATTATTGGAAATGTTTGGTTTTAGGGCATATTTTACTATGTTAAGTCATATTTGTGGTTTTTTGATTATATTTTGGTAATTAATTTAAAAAATATAATTTTTAATAAAACTATAAAAACGTTTTCAACAAATTATGAAAAAGATTGTATCTTCTTTTTAACTCAATTAACCGTACTAACGTCTGTGAAGTTAGCCCCCCCGACTTTGTCACAGAGACTCCAAATTTGTGCCAATATTTAGCAACTTTTTTGCAACTTTTAGTTCAAGTAAGTGGCAATTAGTTGTTAATTAGATGCTAAATTTTGGCACAAGTCCGAAGTAGGTGGAACAAAGTCGGGGGGCTGCGTGAGCGTGAAGTTGGCCCTCCAATTTTATTACGTAGATTTTGGACTTGAAGTTATGGGTTGCATATTTTTTTTTGTTGGTTGCTAAAAGTTGCAAAAAAGTTGCTAAATATTGGCACAAATTTGGAGTCTCTGCGACAAAGTCGGGGGGCTAACTTCACGGACGTACCGTACTAACCTTAATCCTTACTTACCTAAATTTTTGATATGAAAGAAATCTAACTAGTTGTATTTGAGTGGAGGGTCACGATTACTACGACTATTTTCGTCTACACTTTATCAGGTTATGGGAAAAAAGGTATTACCGTTAACTGTTAAGTAAACATTAACAATTTTTTTAAAGTGTTATAAATGTGTATTTCAAAAATTTAAAAGAAATTCACTTTGAGATATATTATTTAAATATATCATTTTGAATAAAACTATTTTAGAAGAAGAAAAAAATTTATTACCTATACAAAGCATATTTAACATTTCTTGATGCATAAACGCATATTTGATGACTTATGAAGGAATATAAAGTCGAGCCCTATTAATTAATTAAATGATAGGCTAATGCAGTTAAGAAATATCGTGGTCAAGCGTGACATGAATCAAAAAAGGTTGAGAACCACTTTTGTATTTGATGACAATTCATAATTATGAAATGTTAATCAGAAATTATAATAGATAATCTAAATATAATCATTCATGTAGAATATAGATACTTATGAATCTACACATTTAGTTTTGTTAATTTATACTCATGTATTCATATTGTCCATTAGTGCTAGAAAAATAATAACAAATTCAAATAACCTATTTTTCGAACCTTTTTTAAAGTCAATTTAATATTTTACTAACAGTAAAAAACTAAAATATAATCTATTATTAGGTGCAAATTTAAAATTTGTATAAGATAATATTATTTTTTAATATCATTTAAATTTTAAATCAATATTTTATAAATTATAATGTTTTTTTTTTTAATTAAATGTATAACATAAATGGTTTTCCTTTTTTCTATATATTTTGTAATAACATTTTACTCAGAATCAAGATGTTGAAAACAAAAATCTTTATTTTAGTTCTCTCGACGGCAAAAGAGGTTTTCTTAAATTTTTAATCCCTTCGAGTGATCATATAGTGTACTTACTACTGGAATTCGAGATTTTTTTGGTAATATGGTTATTTTGATAATAGATTATGTATTAAATAATTATTATTCACATTGAAAGGCTAGCTTAGATTGTATATTCTACAATTTTATGTATATACTATTAATATAATTTATATTGTAACATTTGTATAGAATTATGATACAAGTTTATAAAAATATCTACTTAACACAACATAGTAATATTATAACCTTACATTTTAACATAACTTTGAAGACTAGCTATTTTCTAAAATATCTATAATATTATTAATACATAACTTTTTTAGGTAAAGACAATTTAGTTCATTATAAACCTACTTTTAAACACATATAAAATATTATTATTTTCTAATATGTCAATAAATTTTTGAAATTACACCAAAGATATTCTGTAATAATTTTTTAGGTAAACCTTTAATTGAAATTATTCAAAATCAGTTTTAAAGGTTGAAAATTATATATATATATATATATGTATATATAATCAAAAGAGGCAAAGAGATGAGTTCTAAATAAAAAAATTAAATATCATTTTTAAGATAAATATGACCATCTTTAGCGTAATTTAGGAAAAAATATTTGGGGAGCTAAAATGTTTATCTATTGATTTAGCCTCCGTAAAGTACATTAACCTTAAGCAATTTTTAAAAAATCTGGGGAGGCCATGAGTGATTTTGATTAGCCCCCCCCCAAGCCCCCACCTAAATACGCCTATGATGACCATATCAAAAATGTCAATACCTACTTAAAATTATTATCCACGTAACTCTAGAACTATATTCAAAAAGGAGTTCAGACATAACGTTTTAAAAATTTGGATTGTTAACCAGAGATAAGAGAAAAAACGCCTGACATACTTCTCATCATTGCTATAGTTCGCTCATGAAGTGCGACTAAATCGATGTGTTAAATTTTAATGAAACAATAAATCATTTCTTTATTGAAAATTTGAAAGAGTTAATCATTTTTTTAATGAAACAATTGTAAGTAGAGCTCAGTGCCGGATCTGAGGGTTGAGTACAATCCAGGGCACATGCCTTGGGCTCTAATCATAGAGGGTCGCAAATTTCAAATAATATAAAATAAAAAATTAAATAACATACTGAATAAAAATGTACTCATTCTTTTCAACGTATATCTATATATTTTTTTTGAGATTATATTTTCTTCAAAATATATTCAATGCTATATTATCATATTATTATTACACAAGTGTTTACAAATATTAAGAAAGTGGCAATAATCGTGGTTACTACTATCTTAAATCTTACTAAAAATAACATAAAATACGACACAACAATAATTGAAAAGACGCTACACTGTCCTCAAATTGTTTATAAAAAACTGTTTAACTCGGACTACAATTCAAGTGTGCAATTTTTGAATAATATTTCAACAGAATATGTTAATAAGAACTTATACTAAATAAAGTATAAATATAACGTTTTTAAACTTGATAAAATAATTAAAAAAAAAAAATACTCTGTATTCTTTAGGAAATAGCCATTAGCCAATAGAAATGAAATTATAAAACAAATATCACATTAATTTTATAAAAATACGAGTATAGGTATATATTTTAACTTTATAAAATTAATTGATTGTTGAATTTCCTGATCATATAGGTCTATCATATTTATCAGAACTTAGAAGAATGGATATCTTTTATAATATTCATTTTTTGAAAAACGGGACATTTTGGTGTCCCGAAGAGATTTGTTGGGACAACGGGACCTCTAGTTAAAATACGGGACGTCTGGCAACCCTAGATTTATCGTTTCTTTAAAATGTAATACATCCGTCAAGAGAATCCCACCCGTCATGCGAAGAACACTCATCGTGCGAAGTATGTCCGACTTTTTTTGTTTTTTACACTATATTTAAAAAAATTAATAAATTTAATAAATACTGTCATTTTAAACATCGTTATTTTATGTTTTTGTTAGTATAATAAACATTTTCAAAACAAATGAATATACATATATATAATTATATAATATATGTATTTTTAATAAAAATATAAAATATTACATAATATATCTTGAAATTTGCATATCGTCAATGATTCGAATTTTTAACCCAAATTTGTACATCACTCTAACACGGCCAAAACGTATTTTCAAAATGACGGTGCTAATGTAACGTTACACCAGCACCTCGTTTTTTGTACACTTGCAATATCAGCTCCGAATCTGCACCAACGATTGTTATTTCATTTGTACAAATTTGTAATCGTATGACCCAAATCTTTACAGCACTCTAACACGGCCAAAACGTATTTTCAAAATGACGGTGCTAATGAAACGTTACACCAACACCCCGTTTTTTGTACTCTTGCAATATCTGCACCATCGATTGTTATTTCATTTGTACAAATTCGTCGATTAAAACTCTTATAAAGATTCCAATTATTAATCTTTTAAAGTTATTTTTACCAATAAACTAGCCATATTAATTCCTGCCTACGGTCCAAGTATCATAAACATTAAAGTAATTATTATTTATACGCGTTTAAAGTTAATTTTAAGGTTCAAAATACTTTTTTTAGGTACATAATATTTTAGATTTTTTTATGATTTTATTTTATTTAATTTGTAAAATTTGGTAAGGTTATAATACCTAAAATATTTTAAGCAAATTTATTTATGTGTAGCGTTAACAACGTTGTTATTTAAATAACCAACAATCGTTGATGCAGATTCGGAGCTGATATTGCAAGTGTACAAAAAACGGGGTGCTGGTGTAACGTTACATTAGCACCGTCATTTTGAAAATACGTTTTGGCCGTGTTAGAGTGATGTAAAAATTTGGGTCGTACGATTACAAATTTGTACAAATGAAATAACAATTGTTGGTAAATTATTTTCAATTAATTTCCAAATTAGTGATGCTAATGTAACTTACCTGAATTTTTACTCATTTAATGTGAATCTTTTTTTTTTTGGTAACTTAAAGGGTTGCTAATATTATGTTGTGTCCCAGGTGACGTAAATTGTAGATTCGGTACTAGTAGAGCTTCAATTTAGTCAAGACAATTTTTTTTTAAAAATAGTATAGTTTATTATTATTATATAAAAACAATTATTTTGTACTCGGCCAGTTTTATATTCTACTACAGGGCCGTATTTAAGGGGTGGTTCGGGAGGGCGATAGCCCCCCCTGTTACTTGAGAGGGGCGTCATTATTTTAGGTCGAGTAGTTAAAAATACATGTAATTTTTTGGAATTTTATACATTATGTTGGGAATAGGGGTGACAAAATATTGTTGCCCAGAGGCGGAAAAATCTTAAATACGGCCCTGTTCTACTATGAACTAAGAATAGAAAATTCCAAATATTTTTTTTCACATTTTAAAATTTTTCTTCCTCCAAAATATATTTAATGTTACAGTATTTCTATATTTAAATTTTCATAAAGTTTTAATTTAAAAAGTCTTAAATGAGTCTTTATCAAGTTTTGGGAAAATTTTCCTAATTTCTTGGAATTTTGAAAAATTTCCTCATTAAAGTTCCTTTTTTTGGATAATTACGATTCAAAAAGTTTCTGGTTGATATTATAGCTAAGTATTTCTGTACAAAAAAATGTACAAATAAAAGAAACATCATTGTAATAACACTAGCATCTCTGCTCTACTCAAAATATAAAATGTGGTGAATGTGCAAAAAAAAAAAATCGGACATACTTCGCACGATGGGTGTTCTTCGCACGACGGGTGGAATTCTCTTGACGGGTGTATTGAATTTTAAAGAAACGATAAATCATTTTTTCAATAAAACGATTCTGAACGAGGGAAGTTAATAATATAAAAAATAAATGAGAAAAAAATGTTAAAAAAATGTCCAAAATTTTTTTTTTCACATTTTCAATATTTTCTCACGCCAAAATCTTTCTTATATGATTTTCTATCTACGTTTAAATTTTCATATAGTTCGGATCAAAAAATGATGGTTTCCAAGTCAAGTTATTGATAGAAACTTTTGGACAAGTATTTTCATATGAAGAGTTGTACACAGAAAAAATAAATAAATAAAAAAATAAACATCATTGTAAAAACACTAGCTTTTTCACTTCGTTCAGAATTTAAAATATAATGAATTTATGCAAAATATGCACTAATAATTTCAAAACATGCATTAATATTTAATACACATTCAACATTTGTAGTTATCAATTATAAAAGCTTTACTAATAGATAAATACATAATTTAACATATTTATAAAATAAAATCCATTCATTTGGAATATTGATTTGAATATTGATGTGACTTGAATTATTAAGTTGTTGAACATAAATAGTTAACATTGTACTATGTAGAAATCATGGGAATTAGGTAGTTTTAAAATTTTTACAACCTAAATTAATTACTTTTTAGTAATATTGCTTATTCAATAATAATTATTGACCATGTATAAAATAAAATAAAATTGTAAGTTATTAAAAATATTGAAATAATTTAAATATCATCCAATTATAAAGTATAATAGGAAATTATCAGGATATAAGTAAGAAATTAGGAAATCAAAAATTAATGCAAGACTCAATCAAATGGACTTTTATAATGGAATTAAGTAAATAATTTATCCAAATATGTCATTGATTCTTGAGAATCATTAAAAATAGTTAAAATAGAGTATTAACTAATTCAAAATTTGAAACTGTTATAGCCAATTGATTTAGACATGCTAATATTTGTTTGAATAGAGAGTAATAAATTGCATACATTTATAACATTCTTAATTTATAAAAGTTAGTATTAAAGTCAAGTTATAAAATATTTTAAATTTAGGTAGGAGAAATAGGAAAAATATATTTAGGTAAGTACCTAATAAATTTTTTAACAATTTAAGGCAATTTAAAAAACAAATAAATTAGTATATATATATTAATAGGTATTGAAAATAAAAATTATATCGCATGTGAATATATACATATACTCAGATTATACATGCATTATTAAAAATATGCTTTCATACATTTTTAGCTGTTCATACTTAATGGAAAAAAATTGAAAAACATGAATAGGAGAAAGGTGATACTTCAACTCAAAAAGTTAGGTAATGTGAAAAGGGTTATACCAATTGTAAGTTGTTCTGGCGATATAATGTGTAATGTTAACCATGTTATTCCACAATTAATTACATCATTAGCAGATGAAATAGCTTCTCACTATACATTTAACAAATTACTAGTTGGTCCAACAGAACTCAATGACTGTATTTCTTGTGTTGATACTTATAGTACTTAAGATACAATTATTTGATCACTTTACTTTAAAATTTGTATTAGAAAATAATGCAGCAAATAATTTAACAATTAGTGACAATATATGATTATTATTTTCCCAATATAAATTCATTATGTCGTATAACCCATTACCATATGATATTAGATAAAACATATTTTTCATTCATTAAAACTCTTTATATTATGTTACAACATAAACCCTATCACTGGGTAATGATAGATTTTACTAGTTGATGCTAGGATTTACTGTTTGTACTTAGTAAAATCTGAAATTCATAAATATATTGGGATTTTACCAAACAAGTTGTTTACATCTAAAGATGTGCAAATTGCGAATTAGATGTAGAACATAGAAAATAAATTGATGATGTAACTGCGGATAAAAATGTTCCTATGAATGACATTGTGTAGAAGATTTGAGTAACTACACAGTGAACTACAATAAAATATTAGATGTTTATAAGTTATTGAAATTCCAATCAAATATAAAAATTCATAACAATGTCTATAACAGTGTCATGGTAACAAAAATTCTCTGATTTCATTGTATAGCTTTGTAAGTGGGTCAAAATTTCAATGGCATTCAACAAAAAACAACCGTTCCTCAAGGTCGTTGGGGTTAACTAATAAACAAAAATAATGAGTCTACAGTCCGAATCTTTTTAATTTTGTACCTATATTCAAAAGTAAAAGATAAAAAAAAAAAGTACCAATAAAAGAATTATATTAAACCTGTTATTCTTGGATCGTTGACTAATTGACTAACCAACTGATATAAAAAAATTTAATGAACACAAACACTGAAGCTTAAATATAAAAACCAAAGGCTACATTACCAACTAAACTAAATTTTTTACTCCATAATAATTAAAATAAAAATAATAGCAGAGTACATTTAGACTTGACAAAAATTGTGTATAATGTTTGCAATAAGACAATAATATATTCACAAAATCGTTTTTTTCTACTTATATATGTATTAGATCTATTTTAAAAATAATAACTAAACTAGGTAGGTATTAGTCTAATTTATATTTCAAATTAAATCAATTGAAGTTGAACAAATGTTAATAAAAAAATTTTTATATCTATTACTTTAATGTGATTAATAAGGTAGTATTTATAATAACAAAGTATTTTGTGTAATTATTTAATGTTTGGTTGATTAAAAATAATATATAGGTACTATGTTATCATATTAATTAGTTATT
Organism: Stegophylla sp. TES_Ste_2020; assembly: GCA_025469315.1. NCBI lineage: Eukaryota > Metazoa > Arthropoda > Insecta > Hemiptera > Aphididae > Stegophylla > Stegophylla sp. TES_Ste_2020. Next base: position 10,276 of record JAIPRM010008999.1, read on the forward strand.
TAGATAAAATTCATTGTAATTTAACGCTTTAATAGATTATTGTATTTATCAGATAAACTACTTTAATTGGTGCAATTATTTTCTAAAGGCAAAACATGGGAAATAACTTATAGAATGTTGCATCTCTTGAACTACAGGTCATGATAAAACCAAATTCTTGACATATTTACGAAGAAACGCTGTTACATCGGGATCATCCTCCTAGGATATGAACTTTTCTTGACATATTTCTGGAACATTTTTACATAGAATATATCAAAAAAATAAAATTTTAACATATATATTTTTATTTAAAATATATTAGCAGAAAACAGAAAATATAAGAAAAAAAGGAAATTTTATTAAAAAAATACAATTTTTAATTTTATTCCGTATATTATATTACGGATAATGTAAATACGGAAAATATTAATTATAAGAACGTTTGTAACAAATTATCAGATAGAAAAAAAAGAGGCAAGTTAAATTTTAAATATTTAAATAATTATTTATTTTACTTAAATAACAACTAAACAATTTTAAATTTATTTTACATATGTTACGCCGAATTCGTGAAATAGGTAGGAAAACTACCGAATTCATGAAATCGGCAAGACATTATTTTAAAAGATTTTCAATTTAATTAGAATTATCAATTTAAAAAATTACTGATATTTAATTAAATTTTAACTTCATAAATTTTATTTTATGTAAGACAGCGAGGTGCTAGCGTAGCATGCGATCTACCAGCCTACTTTTGGTGGACGCTATTTGTATTTTGGTATGCCGTATACACATACATAATTCTACTCGGTTATGCGGTCTACAAGCGTAGGTTAGTTTACTAGATGTTTGGTCGAATCGCTTCGTCCGAACATCAAAAGTATCCCTAGGCTTGCTGTGCAACGTGGGAAAATTTCATAAAAGACTTGCCGAATTCGTGAAATCGGCAGAAAAACTGCCGTGTTCATGTTTATGAATTCGACAACAGCGTTATCGATTTCATGAATTCGGTAATTTTGCTGTTAATTCGGCGTAACACACACATATATATACATACAAACTCAATTATTTTGATCAGCTTCAGGTAAAATATCAGGACCATTTCCCAAATTAACACCTCCAAGGCGAGATTCTGGTGTTGGTGCATGATCTTCTTCTGGTACCGCATCAAAAAGGAATTTCCTATTTGAAAATAATAATAATAAAAAAAAAATTATAGGAGTGAACTCCAAATTGTTTGAATGAACGTATGTAAAACTATTGTATGAACGTACAGTGTACTAACATATTATTTTGGGAATTATCTGTCATTGTATAATTCTTTGGGATGAAAATGTATAATTATATTTTGTTTACCAAATAAACGGTAAATTGATGAAACTTCAATTCATATTTAATGGAATTTATGAGGTGCTTAAATCAAATTATTGGAATTATATTTGATACAATTTGAAAAGATTCATTATTACACATGTATATTTATATTATTAATATCTATATTATTCATCTTCACTGCCTTATGAATAAATGAACTAAAACTCCTGTCTAGGAAGTTAAAATGTTATACTAATTTAAGTAATTTACAATTTGGTTCACTAAAATAATAACAATTTAAATTATTTTGTGATTACAGTTAAAACAATATATAACCTATACTGGGCTGCCACCAATGTTATGTGTTTAATATAGTTGAAAAGTGACTAGAATATTCAAAAGAAGTGACAAATATTAAAAATTTAATCATTAAAAGAATTATCATTAATTTATATTTCAATTTTCATTCAAGGCTGTTTATAGAAGAGTAAGCAATCATGGTAAACAATTTTGTGAATGATGTTGAGAAGAAATTATTTCAAAATACTTGGTTATAAATTATAATATCTGGGAAAACATCAAATTATTCTTTGCTTTAATTTATCTGTTAGATTCTGAACGAAGTGAAGAAGCTAGTGTTTGTACAATGATGTTTATTTTTATTTTTTTCTGTAAACACTTTTTTGTATAGATATATTGTCTAAAAGTTTCGACTAGTAACTGTGAAACCGGATTTGCCTTTAGTTGGTACTTTAAAGAGGTCATTTTTTTAATTTCTCTATTCTTCAATTTTTTTTTTAAATTGAAATGAACTACCAAAAATTTGACAGAAAAGACTCTGATATCATTACATTTTGATTCGAACTTTATATGACATTTTAAAAATAGATAGAAAATAATATGAGAAACATTTTGGAGCAAGAAAATTTTGAAAATTTGAAAAAATATTTTTGAAAATTTTCTACTTTTTTTGTTCTCATTTAACTTTTTTCTTTTTAATATATATATATATATATATATATATATATATATAGAGGCAAATCCAGTTTTAAAAAGTTGCTAGTTGAAACTTTTTGACCCTGCAAAGATTAAGAATGGTGACAAATAGTAACCGTTTGTAGAAATAAGGTACTTTTATTGACTTCAAAGAAAATAGTGACTTTTAGTTGAAAAATGTCTGTATAGAGAATATATTTATTTAACAAATTATATCAATGCAGAAGTCTTTGCTGAATGTCTAAAAGACCTTGAAAAGACTAAAGTTAAATTTAATGAATTCTCAATCGAGACTGAATGATATGAAAGTACTATAATTTTACTACAGAAGAAAAAAACAAAAAAAAAAAATATTACCATTTTAAGTATAATGGACCCATACAATGATTTTACATACACTAAATGTATTATTATCAATATGTCTTCTCTGGATGATCTCCATTGTTTAATAATTTTAAGTGATATTAATTATTTAGATCAAAAATCTTACAAAAATTGTGGTGTTCTAATAATTTTTATATTGGCTCTATATTGAGGGAGCACATCTTCTAAGTAGATATAACAATGACCAACAGCAATTCCTATTACTTCAATCCATGGCATACTTCCCAAAAGAATTGATATATAAAATATCAGCAATGGAAAGAATAGAGCCTAAATTTATTAAAATATACATTGACATTATTATTTTGCTTCACTAAGTTAAAATACAAAATGAATTACTATATTTGGTTTACATTAACTTTAAAATTTTGTAAATAAGATTTCTACGTTAAATAGAACTATCAATTTGGTTACCCGAATGTTAATTATACCAAACAAATTTATTGTAACATGAGGATTTCTTCGAGACCAAATATACACCAACATTATTTTTAATGCTTGTCCGAAGAATAACAAGTCTGTGAAGAACGCCAAAATCTAAGGATATTGATAAGTAAAATTATAATTATTTCACAACTATATTTTTTATATTTATATTATATTTTTATAAATTAGTTAACTATTAGGTATGATTGGGAATATAATATTTATTTATAAAATCAAACTCTGACATATTACTTAAAATGTATAGGTATTTTAAGATAAAAGAAGAGTACTTACAGAAATAGTTAAGCTTTAAAATACTATTTTCTTTCTTAATATCATCAAATCTCCCTACAAGGCTTCAATACTAATTCAGATAATCAGAGTTGTGAGTATAGTATATTATGTAATAAATCAAAATTTCAGATTACCATATTTTTTAGTCATAAAATGGTAAGTGAGACATAGTATTAAATTTACTGAGAATAAAATTGTCTAAAAAAGGATACAATAATTAAAGTGGAACCAAATAGAAACATCATCAAAAAATCAGCTGTTTTAGAACGAAACGATCCTTCTTCGAGCAAACGACTGAAACGATATGTGTAGGTTATATGAATTAGAAAATTAAAATCGAATTTTTCAAAATAAAAAAATGGTGTTGTTAACCTCCATATCTGAAATTCATAAAATATAAATGTACAAATGTTATAATTATTATTAATCAATAATAATACATACTTGAAATTGTTTTAGTATTAGTGATGGATTAAAGTATAACTTAAATGGAGAAACCACATCCAAATACTAAAATAAAATAATAACTTAGTTAATGAAGCAGATTCTTTGTTTTGCAATAATCATAATAAATAGCTTACCACTGCTAATGTAGTAAGCACACAGATTGTTGTGTATGCTCTTGTAACTGGTGGAATTTCCATGTATTCACGTCGTAATGTATGGTACACCATGGTAATAGTTTAAATAATAATTGTTATAACTAATTTTAACAATTATTATTTTCTTATGATCTTTGAATCCTAAAATGGTATCGTTAATTTAGAATACACTATAAGTAACTATGCGTAAAACTTACGTGTATTTGTTTATATTCATATAATTATATTATATATTTACAAAAAAGCGTCCTAAATATTGTACGTTAATTAAATAAACAGACTCAAATTCAAATCAGCCATTTTTAGTATCTAGAAATTTAACGAATATATAAGAAAATTTATAAATACAATACCTAATGGTAATTATGCGTAAAAAATATGTATATACTATTAAATGTAGTGCATAAAGGTTGTTATGTATTGTGTTTTCATAAATGATCGTAGCTGAATGTGAAATACAACATATGTACCTATATCAAAAAATACGACTAAGAAATTGATAAAAGCATATTATCTTGAATAATTGTGGAGCGAAATAATCAATAATAACAGTGTGGCCACCTTTTGAATATGAAATATACGTAGAATTTACCTACATACACTTTAGGGTTATACTTTACACTTGTAGAAAAAAAAAAACATTTACATACGTCATACATAACACTGAATATAATAAATGGAGAAACCACTCTGTGACGAATAGGGCCGAATTTAGGGTTGTGGCCCTTGTGGGGGCACTATTAACAAAAGTATAAGAATTTTTTTTTAATATTTGCTTACCTGACAAATTTTCTATTTCAAATACAATTAAAATTTGAATTTTTTTTCGTTATACACTATTATAGATGAAAAAATAAAGATAGGAACAAACAAAAAAAAGCCGGACATACTTCGCACGATGGGTGTACTTCGCACGACGGGTGGTATTCTCTTGACGGGCGTATTAAATTTTAAAGAAACGATAAATCATTTCTTCAGTAAAACGATTCTGAACGAA
>JAIPRM010009000.1:0-15270 GCA_025469315.1 Stegophylla sp. TES_Ste_2020
AAGAGTGAAACCCATATGACGATAACAAGTCTAGATATTCATTATCTATATTGTCGGTGCCAATTATATTAGTGTTCGTATCTCCGATAATAAGTGTACGGTCACTCAAAGATTTATCAGTTTCTATGATGTTAGATAGACAGGTCAGAAATTCATCGCTATTCGAGGACGGGGACCTATATATACATAAAATATTAAATCGTTCGTTGCATGTCATATCAGATAACGTTAAGTTAACAATATTACATTCATTACAGCCGTATTCATTAAAAACAACAGAGATTAGATTAGACAATTTACTTTTTCCACCATCTATTCTAAAAACAACTTTGAAATATCGATTTAGTATTGCAGGTTAGTTAAATATTCAATTTATTTTAAATGATAATTAATATGATAGCAGTAAGTATTGTACAATAATTGTATTGGCGTTTAAGGACTGCGCATTTTATTTTAGAACGGCACATTTTGTGTTTGTACCAGCGCAATTCCTATTTTACAGACTATTGTATCTGTCTATACGTCTTAAATAGGTATTTTACAACTAAAGGACGAGAACGGATACGCACGAATTATTCTCGCGTGATATCAATTTCTTGTTAGACAGGTATTTTATATATTTTGAGAAATACCGGTGTCTTTTTAGTTTGAAAAAAAAAAAAAAAATGAAAAATATTTCGAAAAATCTTTTCAGTTTTTTTATTCTTCCCTTCTACTTATATTTTATGTATTATTACGTTCATTGGTTGGCGCACATCATCCTGAAGTAGTAATAGTAGTAGTAGTTGTACGCTTTATGCCACTCGAGCGAGTCGAGTGCACTCGTTCTTTTGTGCACTTTCAATTTGCCGTCATCGAGTTCACTATTGCAATGGGAGAAGAGGCTTCGTTAAAAAGCGAACCGTATCGCGGTAAATGATTAAATTCCGACACTGGGAGTAATCCGTCTTATATGCGTTCACAAAATACAATATACGGATCACGAACACGCGTCGCACTACGGCGTGAGTACGATTTATCATTTTTTTTTTTTTTTTTGTAACATTATTATTTTCAGATTTCTGCACGGCCAGAGGCGTAGGTGTGGATTATGAATGGAATTGATTCAAAAGTTCAATTACTTATTAAAAATGTGGGCGTTATTGAATTATAATTAATTCAAAAATATTACATGACATCGAAACTTGATACTCTAACGATTTTTTTTTTAAGTTTTTAATATTTTTCCATGTGTAAAGAAATCCTATACATAAAAATTAAGAAAATATGCCATAAGCCATATGATTTTCATTGAATCGATTTTAGTTGTCCAAAAATGACAGTGCTAGAAACTTGAAAGTTCACCAATTGTTATTGAATGTTGTACACAAACTCGCGTTAATATTGTGTTATTTCCAGTCATCTTAAAATTAAAAATTAAAATTAATCCTAATAAATATATACTTGTGACTTTTTTTTTTTATGTACTAATGATAAATAAAATAACTTAACATTTATTTTAATTTTTTTTTTTTTTTTTAATATTCATTTTTTTAATTATACATAAAAAAAAGAGAAAAATTAAGAGCATGATTTACTTGCTTAAGGTTGAATTCTATTATTCATGACTTCTGTAGTTTTGTTGCATAAATGAGTAAATTTTTGTAATTCTGTATATACTATGTTCTTTGTTATGTTGTGAAAAAGATCGAAAGGGTCTTGCAACGTGAGACCTTCATAATGAAAGTTATCTCTTAATATAATACAATGCTGAATAGCTTCACCAGTTTTTTTTTTGTAAAATCCCAATACATCTGGATTTGTCAATGGGATATTTATAAACTTTTCTCTAGGTATAGCTTCACCAATAGCCGGACAAAGAACAAATTGTTTAAGTTTGTTAGAATCAGAATAAAATCTGAAGAAACCGTGTAATAAGTCCCAACTAGAAATGTTTGGTACTTTCCATATTTTTTTCGCTTTATCCAAAGTACAAAAGGTACAGTCCCAATCTAAAAAATAAAAAACATATGATTTAATGTATTTATTTATAGAAATCAAATAAGATAATATTTAAATGCCACATAATGGTTGCACACTTTATAAAACATTTCTTTTTTATAAAATTTAATAAAATATTAATGAAAATAAAAAACATATTTGCTATTTCCATCTTAGATATTTTTATTGGTTTTAATTTTTTCTTGATGTCAACCACTATTTATGACTAAATGCTAGGAAAAAGAAAACTATTTGTTTTGAAAATCTTTTAACAAAAATTTTCTTTTTAATAAAAAATTTAAGAGATATAAACATTTAAATTCAAGAGAAATAAAGACTTCCCTTAGCTGGTGTAAATGCATTTAGATTTTAGCACTCAATTAATTTCTAAAGAAACTCGGAAAGAAGATATTTTTGTATCAGTAAATTGAGAATATCAACTAGGTAATTTGTTACAGATGATTAAAAATAATTTGTATTATTTTAATATATATTTCTGGGGGTATGGAATTTAAAGTTTGAAATCATATTTTTAGGAATGGTAAGAAATTTGGTGAACCGAATTAAAGTTCCCCCTTAAAATATCCCCATTTAAAATATCCCCATTCAAATTATCTCCGTTTAAAATATGCCCATTCAAATTATCCCATATTATAATTTATTTTTTAATTACACATATATTACACAAAAGTTAAGATTTATAATTGCATAGTTATTATTTACATAATATATGTTTTCAAACAGTATAAATTGTTTTACAATAATTGTTAACGAGTATTAATAAAAATTTAATTTATATTTATTTATTATTTATTATTAAATTTATATTTATTTATTTATTCGCTCCACTCAGAATATAAATCTATATCAACGTATTTCTACAATATACGAAAATTACAAAATATAGAATATACTATTTGAAAATAATATTTTTAGGACATAGATCATTGGTTTAAATAATTTAAAAATTACGGACCACTAAATTATACATGATGTAGATAATGTTAATTTTACATAAAAATTTGAATATGAGATTTTTCTAACGGAAATATTTCGAATGGGGATATTTTGAAAGTGGGATATTTTGAGGGCGCACCCCGAATTAAGATTAAATAAAGACTTAAATTGTAATCTTTCAATACATTATTAATTCTATAAAATTATTTTTTATCTTTTTCAATAAAATCATTTTAAGGCGAACTAAAGGATTAAGGAAGCCATAAGGAACGAAAACATGGATGAAAAATATCTTATATAGATTTTTATGAACCCAAGAACTGACAAAATATTCCCTAAAATTAGGTTAATAAGAAATTGAAATTGAAATTGAAATTAAGTTTTCACAAATAAAAAAGGACGTACTTCGTACTTTTGACATTTTTTGCTCCTCTAGTGGGATACTCTTTTTGGGTGTACTGAATTTAGAAAAAAGAAAAACGATAAATAATTTTTTGCTTTTCAAGACGAATCTGAGTGGAGCTTCAGTTTATTAAAGATAATTTTACTTAAAAATTATAAAGTTTGTTATAGAAAAAATAATAATAATAATAATGAGAAAAAAAGTGTTAGAAAAAAATTTCAACATTTTTGTAGACACCTTTAAAAGCAAGGTTAAAAAAGATAGAAGAGCAAACTTCGGAGAAATGTTATAAACAGCCATAGAATGGAGGAATCCTGTATAATTTGTGAATATAAAAGACAACAGTATAATAATAATTTTATGTTTCTTTCTAAATGAGTTTGAAGACAAAGTATTCAATGATAATTAATTATATTTTGTTAACCACATATGAACTATATAATTCGGGATTCTTTCAGTTTTATCTTTTATGTAACTTTTATGATTTAACCACAAAACTTCACTTAAAATGAGTTATCAAATCCAAGATAATCAAGATTATTTATAAAAAAAAATAAACTGATTTTTGGACAATAGTTAATAAGTCTTTACTTGCAGAGAACCTATCTAAATTCTAAAATAAAGGAAGAAAAAAAAGACTTTTCCTTCAATCTTAAAATAACACTGATACTTATGTACTGTATTTTAATTTTAATTAATTAAAATAAATGATAAATCAGTAATTCTTCAAACGATTTTAAGCAAAACTTCAGACTTTCTCATTACAAAAACAAGCGAAGAAGAAAATATTTTTACGATGATGTTTATTTTTTTAATTTTTCCAACTTAACGCACCCAGTAAAGTATAAACTTCATAATAAAATAAATTTAAACGGCTCTAATTATCAAAAATCAACATTATTTCGTTAAAATTTAATTTGTACTAATGCTTGTCGTGTCACTCATGGTCAGTCACGGTTGAAAAAAGTGCAAAAAATTATTTTTTACCTGATAAGGTTTAAACCTAGTACTGTCGTATTCAATAAATATGACTTAGCTACAAACACATCGATGAAAGCCGTTGAAGTATTAGGTATTTAATATAATAACTGAAAATACTGAATTTTCAAAATTAAATAATTTGAAAACTATTGACCTGCGTGGATTTCAGTTCACACCATTGTACTCAGTGTTGAAATATATATATTATGGCGATAAAACACTATTAACCTTTTTGAGTATTTGTAAATTAGAAGTATACCATAATATTTTCCAAACTTTCTCTGATTTATTTTCAATCAAACCCTTGTAAATTGTTTAATTATTTGTCCATAAATAATTTTATTACACAATAATATAGGCAATCAGATTTCCCACATAAGTACCAAGTTTCAAAAAGATCCATTGAACCAATATTCTTTTATGTACGGTAAATTATGTGATTTTAGGTGAAATTAGTGAATTTTTTCAAAATTCTAACTTAAAAAGATAATAGAAAAAAAAGATTTTTGAGGTTTTTTCAGGTCAATTAGACATATTGTGAGTGAGATTGTATTAGAATTACAAGTCTTAATATCGAGAATTAAAAATGTTATTACATAAAAACTAACAAAAAACGAGAAATTCTAATATTTTCAAAAAACTATACTTAACTCAAAATTGATTAAATGTTTTTGTAATTTTTTTAAAGTGTTTTTGTGACTATTAATTGTAATTGGTGAATCTTTCAAGTTTAAGCTACATTATTATTGATGTTATGTTAAAATACAATTTTCAGCGTTATGGAAATTTCTTTAATAGCATATTATTGTCGTTTTTTTGTTAATTTTTTGGTAGATTTTCAGCGCTTTTGAAAAAAATATTGAAAAATTTGAAAATTGAGCTCTTTAAAATACTATCTAGGTGTGGAGGTAAACATCATTATTATATCATAAGCTTCTTCACTAATCAATTAGCCTCATCTTCATAAAATTAGAATTCCAATATGAACTTGGAGTAAGTGTTCTGCTAAAATTTAAAAATTAGTGTAAACAGATCCATAAATTATTAAACAAAATTTTTAATTTCATATTTTTAACATTTTATGTTTAATATACCTTCAATAAATATTACATCCGATTTGGATTTGTCTACTGAGTATTTCGCATTGTCTCTGAGAAACTTTAATGATGGCACCACATCAACAGTCATTAAGTAAAAAAGAACCAGCCATGCTAAAGCATAACTGGTAAACATTCTTTGATTCTTCAAATCATTTTGTAATGCCCAGCGTTTAACTACTGCACAAACTATCCAATGGATACGCTCATCCAATGCTAAGTACAGCCTAATTAATGAAACACAAATTTTAAAACTTATTGCTTTGTATTTACCTATTATCAGTAAAATACCAAAACATTTTTGTATGATTTACCTCAGTAGTTTAGTGTTATGAGTACCCAGACCACTTTTAAATGATAAATCACAATTTAGGCCTGACGGGAGATGGAAAAATTTTACTATAGGCACACGAGCTTTAGTTACTGTATTTACTTGCTTAAATTCACAGTTATGGGAACGGAAAACTTTTCCAAAATAACGTACTAGATCTTTTTGAGCATATAAATCATTACTTAACTTTCCGCAAAAAGTATTACCTGTAAAACTCAGAAAAACTAAAAATGATCCTATTTAACTATTTAATTAAATATAATTGCAAACTATTACTAGTTTAACCACATAATATTATTATAAGTTATTACCAATATCATAGTACAAATCCACATCACTATCTTTAAGCGCAAGACCAGACATACGTGATCCAAAAGCGTATATTTTTCTTGCAAAGAAATGTGAACTACCACAACGATGTACAGCATTCATTAACATTTTTAATCTATGATGTATATTAGGATTGGAAATTTCTACATTAAGTTGAGATATTAGTAGTGCATTAATATTTTTCATGAGCAAATCTTTATTTCCAAACTCGAATTCTGTTGTTTTATTCAAATTAGGTAATTTTTCATCTACAAATAATTAAAACATGCAAGAGTTAATACAATGAAACAATGAAAAAAACAAATAATGATGAGTAGAAAGGTACTAAATTACTGTTATTAAAATGTAGAGATTTATGAAAAATAGTTGAAATATAATGTGATGTATATTTGGATTTGGAAAATCCAGTTTATTCACACTTGTGATATAGATTTTACGGATTATCTAAATAATTCGGATAATCTATTTAGATTTTACCATTTATTGAGTAATTTTTATTTTTCAATATAATTAAATTATCGATACAAGAAAAAAAATAGTAAAATATTCAATTTTACAAAAATTATCAATAAATTTTATTCACATAAAAAGTAAATTAATAAGTCAGAATATCCGGATACATTGACAAATCTGGATAAAAATTTGATTAATTCAAATCCGGTTTTGAATAAACGAAAATTTGGATAATTTTCATAAATTTCTAAAGACTCTAAAAGTAATAAAATTTGGCTTCTTTTTGGTTTAAAATAAAATTATAATAATATTGGTTGTACCATGTAACATGACGTACTTTCTATTCATGTTTTTAAGAAAACCTCAAAATTTGTTTATCATTTTAAGCTTGCAATGTCCATTGAATTCTCTAAGCAGTAATATATTTTCCTAAATTCTTTTATTCTAAAGTACATTTAGCATTTTAAGTGGCCGTAAAATACAAAAATTTTAATTTTTTTTTCAGAATCAAGTCACTATAAAAACTATGTTTTCCTTAACCTGTCGTTGGTCGCATAGTTTTAGAGATCTCATTTGGTCGCACGGGGTAAATATTTACCCAACTATAATTTTGTGTTATTATTTGTATATAAACAATGTTTGTTAATCTTTTTTTTTCTTGGAAGAATCGAATTCATTTTAAGAATCGAATAGTGAAATTTAATTTAATTTTAGTCTATTTTTAAATAAGATAATAATAATGTATTTCTGTAGATGTACTCAGTGTTTATTTCAAACTTCCCCGGGGGGAGGGGGGTTACCAAATTTTTCGAGAGGGACTGTTAAGTGTGTATGGTATATGTAGTATATATGTATTGTTATTTCCCGAGGGGTATTCATTTTTATCTGGAAGGCAGTCCTTCAGGTAACCCCCCCCCCTAAAATAAACACAGTGCGTAACGCACTACACTGCGGACGTATATCCAAGGATACAAGTATACTATTTTATTGTTTATATGCTATATTAATATGCCTATAGAAATTATCGACCAACGACGAGTTCATTCATTTTTTTCATATGGCCTCTTACTTTCATTGCAGATTTTTATTTTGGTTATATTTCTGTGAATTTTGATGTATTGAAATCAAAATTTGAACGAGTAGTATTTAAATTATTTAAATTTGTAAAATAGTCTCATAGACATATATTTGGTTATATACGTATTACGTGAATATTATAAATGTATGATTTTTCCAGCTGATACCTAATTAATTTACATTTTTGTAAAATATAAAATACTCGTTTGAATTTTGATTCCAATGAATCAAAATTTACAGAAAAGAATATTTTCCATTTGTACCACTCTTAAGGTGATATGAAAAAAAAAAAAAGTTATGATATTAATATATATTATATTAATTATATTTGAGTTACATAAATACAAATGTACATACATGAAAAATGTATAATAAAAATTTACCTTTAAAAGAAACACGTCTAGTAGAATCGTGCATTTTTTCTAAAGTTTCTTTATCTTTCGACATTTTATCCGTATAAGGTCTGAAATGGAAATTAAACTTTAAATTAAATTATAAATTACACTTTTTTGATAGAAATTTTGTTAAGATCTGTAAGTACTGAACTTTCAAGTCATTAGATCACAAAAAAACGTCGAAAAACGTTTAAATAGTGGTATTTAATATAATATACAAAAATATAGAATTTTTAAATATAATTTTTAAAAAACTATTAATGAACATGAATTTTAGTTCACACCATCGTATTCAACGTCAAAAATAATAAGATGGCAAAAAATATTATAAACCTATTATATTGGTCGTAAACTAGAAATATACTACAAAATTTGACCGTATTTTCTCCGATTTTTTTTTTTTTTTTTTAATTAAACCATTGTCAAACATTTAAGTATTCGTCCGTGAAAATTATATTATATCAAAACATTCACAATGAAATTCTCCACCTAGGTACCAAGATTTATAAAGATCGGTTAAACCGATTTTCTTTTGTGTAGCAAATTGTTTCAAGTTTAAATTATGTTTTAACGATTTTTGAGATTTTTTTAGGTCAATTAGACATATATGTCAGTGAAATCATATTAAATTTTCAGGTCTTTATATCAAAAAACAAAAATGTTATTACATAAAAACTAACAACAATTGAGACATTTTCGAAATTTTCAAAATTCTATACTTAACTCAAAATTGATCAAATCTTTTTAAAATTGTAATGAAATGTTCTTGTGGTTTTTTTTAGTAGTTGGTGAAAATTTCAAGTCCGTAGCTGCATTATTTTAGAAGTTATGTTAAAAAGCAATTTTCAGTTTTACAGAAATTCCAGTAATAGCATATTTTGCCATTTTTTATCAATTTTTTGTCAGATTTTCCGTGTTTTTGAAAAAAGTATTGAACAATTTGAAAAATAACCTCTTAAAAGTACCATCTAGGTTCGATTTTGGATCTATAAAGCTACTGATCGATAAGTTTGGACAAGTATTTCGATACGAAAAAGTGATTAAAGAAAAAAAAAAGAGAAAAAAACATTATTGTAAAATCATAAGCTTCTTCACTTCGTTTAGAATCTAAAATAATTTTCAATTTTATGAGAATTTCAGTTATAGCATAGTTTTTGTCAATTTTTCAACAGATTTTGAAAAATTGTTGAAAATGACATGTTTATAGTACCATTTAATTGTGAATTCAGATCTATAGACTTACTGATTGAAACTTTTGGACAAGTATTTTTATACGAAAAATTGTTAACAGATAAAGTAAAAAAATATTATTGAATATTCATAAACTTGTTCGCTCCGCCCAGAATCTAAAATTAAAGACAAAAAAGTTTAAAAAAGTGAAAATAACTCGCTATAGTCAATTATCCGTGGAGGAGAGGGTATATCATAATCAGTGCTCGAATTGAGGGGCAGCGCAGGAGAACGGAGCTCTTCTGTTGTTTTATAAAATTTTGAGAGCACCTTTACTAATAATTTTTTACAGTTTATGATTTACATAGTTTGAGGGAACGCTTATTTATTGAAAGCCCGAGGTACCTTTTCTTCCATTTTTTTCAATTCGAACTCTCTTCATAATAATATACACTTATCTATTTCCGATTCAAATATCAATGCGCTTTAATTTAATTAAAAGGCATATAATAGCTCTAACTATCTACGTCTGTTATGAGTTTAAGTTTATAAAACTTGAAACTGTAGTTTTGAAAATAAATCAAAAACTAAATAAAATGTAAAATAAATAAGCATTTTTTTTTACAGGTAATGCTAATAATATCAACAAAACTGTTTTTTGTTCCAAAACATAATTTTGGGTTGCACCAATGAAAGAAATATTCGTCAAAATCGAATTCAGAGACATAAGAATATTAACGGATTTATTTTAGATTCTGAACGAAGTGAAGAAGCTTATGATTTTACAATGATGTTTATTTATTTTTTCTTTTTTTTTTTTTTTTCTCTTTCTGGAAACACTTTTTCGTATAGAAATACTGGACCAAAAGTTTCGATCAATATCTCTAAAGAACCGGAATCATACCCAGATGGTACTTTAAAGAGGTTATTTTTCCAATTTCTCAATACTTTTTCCAAGCGCGGTGAAAATATGTTGAAAAATTAACGAAAAACGGCAAAATTTGCAGTTACCGGCATTTTCGTAAAATTGAAAATTTATTTTTACCATAACTTCTAAAATAATGCAGCTAGAGACTTGAAATTTTCACCAACCACTAAAAATTTATACGAAAATATAAAAATTTCAAAAAAAATTTGATCAATTTTGAGTTAAGTACGGCATTTTGAAAATTTCGGAAATATCTCATTTTTTGTTAGTTTTTATGCAATAAAATTTTTGATTTTTGATATTAAGAATTGAAAATTTAATATGATCTCACTGACATATGTGTCTAATTGATCTGAAAAAATCTCAAAAATCGTTAGTTAACTTTTTTTTTTATACCAGTTTGAAGTTAGAATTTCGACTGAATTCGTTTTACTTAAAATTACGCACTTTAACGTACATATACGAAAATGGCTTAACTGATTGTTTTGAAATTTGGTGGCTAGATAGAAAATTTCATTGCGAATATTTTGGTGTAATAAAATTTCGTACGGACGAATAATTAAACATTTTACATGGGTTTGACTGAAGAAAAATCGAAAAAATTACAGACAGATATTGCGAAATATCTATATATTATAAGCATTTAATTACTGAAGGTTGATAATGTTTTATTGCATCTTATGTATTTTGCGACGCTGTATACGATGGTGTGAATTAAAATCCACATGCAACAATAGTTTTCTATCTATTTTATTCTATTTTGAAAATTCAATATTTTCGGTTATTATACCGATAAACATTTAGGCGGCGCCGCACGGCGGTGCCGCCTCAATCCGAGCACACCTTAATCGTATCGTGGGATTCCCAACATAATTATATATAATTTTGTAAACTTTATATTACTATTATATAAACTATGCCGATAATTTTACAAAGGGATTCGTGTTTCATATTTATTAATAGTGACATACTATTCAGTGTTTATAAAGGTTAACATACTATATATATGTATAACACACTACGGTTTTAAATGTCCATGTACAGTGTACGGTATGTACGTTTTTAGTTCGATGAACGACACACGCTATCCGTTTTATCTCGTTATCAGTATTCGAACAATACTGACAGTTTTTTTTCCTTTTGTAGTTTTGTAATCATTCCAAGAAGTTGATATTTTCCTTAATGCCATCATGTGTATTTTTCGACGATGAATACGATGATGGTGTGAAATAATCACATGTGAAATATCCACGTGCAACAATAGTTTTCTAACTATTTTATTTTATTTTGAAAATTCAACATTTTCGGTTATAATACTACATACCTACTAATTCACCTACATAGACAAGTTATGTTTTGCGACCTAGTGGTAATGGAACCGGCCTAGTGCGCGACAGCACCAGGCTCGATTCCAGCCCGGCACTCCGAATTTTCGCATTTTTTTTTTTCTTTTATTATTAACTTCCTTCGTTCAGAATCGTTTTACTGAAGAAACGATTTATCGTTTCTTTAAAATTTAATACGCCCGTCAAGAGAATACCACCCGTCGTGCGAGGTACACCCATCGTGCGAAGTATGTCCAGTTTTTTAATTCATAAAATTTAATTGTATTGATATTAAGACCGGAAATTTTAATACAAACATACTTATGCCAACAGTCCTAAAAAAATCTTGAAAATTGTGAACCAACATTTTTTTTTACAACCTTTGTAAGTTAGTATTTTGACGGAATTCGTTAGTTTTACATAAAATCACATATTTAAACGCATATAAGAAATAGTTGGTTCAACCAATTTTTATGAAACTTTCTACATAGATGGAGAATTACATTGCAAATATTTTAGTGTAAGAAAATTTTTCACAGACGAATAATTAAAAATGTTACAAGG
Source organism: Stegophylla sp. TES_Ste_2020 (assembly GCA_025469315.1). Taxonomy (NCBI): domain Eukaryota; kingdom Metazoa; phylum Arthropoda; class Insecta; order Hemiptera; family Aphididae; genus Stegophylla; species Stegophylla sp. TES_Ste_2020. The sequence continues at coordinate 11,992 of JAIPRM010009000.1, forward strand.
ATTTTATAAAAAAAAATAAATCGAAAAAAGTACGGAAAAATTACTATGAATATTAAATACTATAAATAAAAATAAACATTGATTACTTTGTTACTAATTAATAAAATCGGACTATTACTGGACATTTAAAAAAATTTTGTGAATTATATTCGATGTAACTATTATTAGAAAAATAGTTAATTCTATAAAGAACACAAAAACCAGGGATTCCCATAAAGAGACAAAATGCCAATTACACTAATTACTAAGAGGTTGAACATTTACTAATTTATAAGAATAGATTTTTATTGCATTTTTTTATTTTTATTAAGACATTTATTACATCATACACATACGCACACAAATATCGAATTCGCAACATATTCAAATAACGTTTTGTTAAATATAACCTTATCGCCAATTATTACTTCTATATAATTTTTGAAGCTTTTGCTCAGAATCATTTTATTCAAGAAATGATTTATTGTTTCTTTAAAATTAAATACACCCACTAAGAATTTCTCACCCAAGGTGCGAAGAATACCCATTGTGCTAAGTATGTCCGATTTTTTGCTACTTGTTATTGATATTAGTAGTACCGCAATATTGGTGGATAGCGCATCTACTGGATTTCTCTGATTTTTTCTATTTTGTCGTAGTGGTGTTGGTTAAACCGACATTTTATTGTTCAAGACAACAATAATTGAAAAGGACCAGACTACACTGTTATTTAAAAATAATTTGTGAAACATTACTAAATTGTTTTTTTTCTTTGTATTTCAGTGTGATAGCGTGTCTAATTGATTTACGTTTGTAGTTAATAAATTAATTTGTTAATATTTGTACTCACTGAAGTTTCTGTTTTTATCTTATAGTAAGTACATTATTGTTATATAATTAATAATTTCTAAAAAGTATTGTCGTACATTTTAATAACAGTAATCAGAAGTAGATTTATATTTTTACGATTAGTAACATTTTATATTTGCCACCAAATATAGTTGAAAATTTAGTACCGGCCAATACAAATGGTTGATAAATTCTTCTTCTTAAGTCTTCTTATATAAGACAATATAATTTCCGTCTTTGCAAAACACAAAACGTCCTAATTTCGAAGATTTTGAAAATTGGTTTAATAATATTCTACAAATATCAAAAAATTTTGAGTTAATACAAATTTTTTATTCCTTTTATAGGTACTATAAGAGGAATAATAATAAAGTAAAAAGAAAATGTTTATAGTTTTTTCTGAATACTACGATTGTTTGTCATTTATATTTTATTTCTACATTCATATTTCAATTATTCATCCGTAAAAAACTGTATTACACCAAAATATTTACAATAAAATTTTCCACCTAGGTATCAGGTTTCATAAAAATCAATAGAACCAATTTTCTTTTATATACGTTAAAGTGTGTAATTTTAGGTAAAACTAATAAATTCCGTCAAAATTCTAAATTTAAAAAGTTGACTAATGATTTTCGAGATTTTTTAGTTCAATTAGACATTAATGTGAGTAAGGTCATATTAAATTTTCAAGTTTTAAAAGCGAGGATTAAACATTTTATTGCATAAAAGCTTCAAAAAAACGAGAAATTTCCTATATTTTCAAAATGCAATACTTTACTCAAAATTGATCAAATGTTTTTGAAACTTTTATGAAGTATTTTCAAGACCATTATTAGTAGTTAGTAAAAATTTCAAATTTCTGGCAACATTATTTTTGAAGTTATGTTAAACAACAATTTCCATTTTTATGAAAATTCTGGTAGTAGTATATTTCAACGTTTTTTGTTAAAATTTTGACAGAAATCCTTGTTTTTGGATAAAGTATTGAGAAATTTGAAAAATAAATGAACTATTTAAAATACTATCTGAGTGTGATTTTGGATTTATAAATTTACTGATTGAAAGTGTTAAAATTTAGATTCAATTAATTTAAAACATTTCTTATAACTTGCCTGTAAGTATATTTTAAGCATTTAGGTAATAAGTACGTATTTTTCTTCTATTTTATTTAATTTTAAATATTAATTTGATCATGTATAAATAGTACTGATTGTTTTTTTAGAATAATATTATATATCATGTCATTCAACATATCAAAAATATTTTAAACTGTTTAAGTGCTCAACACATTATTATTATTATTAGTTTGTATTTTATCCCTAAACTATTTAATTAATTACAAAGTTTATATTTTGTGTTTATATTGTATTTTTATAAATGTTAGTTTATATAGTGATAATTCAGTTTTGTTTAAGTAAAAGTAGAAATTACCATTCAATATTCATAAAAAGTGTTTATATTATTTAATTATCACCGAATTATCGCAATTTTTATTTTGATATTAATCATCAAGTATGAAAACAACGACGAAGTAGTAACTTTTGTAGAAGAACGACTCCGCAAATTTTGCGGAATCGTGTAGATTTTTTTTATCATTTATATACCAATACGATTCCGCAAGATTTTAAATGCAACGTTGCCGTATTTCGTTAATTACATTAATAATATACTATGTTATATAATATATATTAACATAATATATTACTACATTATAAGAGTATATGCGATTGCCGATTATCAAGCCAAAACGCAACGTAGGAATATTTGCAACACAGCAAGCCGAGAGATTTGCGAAGAGATGCGGAGGCGTCGTCCAGCATATCGAGTCGACCAAACACCGGGTTAACTAACTTACGCTTATATTTTATACGTGATACTTTTACATGATATAAAGTATATGCAATTGACGATTATCAATGACTGTGAACTCTTTATAGAAACTAATGAAATACGGCAACATTGCAATTAAAATTTTGCGGAATCGTTTATGTATATAAATTATAAAAAAAATCCACACGATTCCGCAAAATTTTAGGAATCGTGTACTAACCTAACTTCAACCTTCAAATTCTTAGAATGTGCAAAAGAATGATAAATAAACAAATGTCACCTATAAGTAAAATCAACCTCATTAACTCTATTTTAGAGATAGGTTTAGATGATTCACCCTACCCACCCCCCCTCCTGTAAAGAAGTCTTAAATATGATACGCTCTAGACTACATTGTTCATTAATACATATTTCAAAAGATCAATTTAGCATTTTTCGGGTTGACATAACAAATTTAAATTTAAAAAAAAGCGGACATACTTCGCACGATAGGTGTACTTCGCACGATGGGTGTACTTCGCACGATGGGTGTACTTCGCACGACGGGTGGTATTCTCTTGACGGGCGTATTAAATTTTAAAGAAACGATAAATCATTTCTTCAGTAAAACGATTCTGA
>JAIPRM010009001.1:0-15269 GCA_025469315.1 Stegophylla sp. TES_Ste_2020
TTTACGTTTAGAAATACTTGTCCAAAAGTTTCACCTAGCAACTTTTTGATACCAGATTTATCTCTAGATGCTACTTAGACAGAGCTGATTTTTTAAAATTCTCAACTGCAGTTGAAAATTTCAAAAATACATGTATTATCAAAATTTCTCTAAACCAATATTTGACAAAAAAAACTTTTTTTTATCTATTTTTAGTTCAATCTCAATAAAAACTCAAAAATAGACAAACAATAATAAAAAAAATATATTTTGATTTGGAAATTTTTTTCCAACACTTTTTTCTCGTCAAATTTTTTAATTTTTAGTAAAATTGTATTTTTAAAAAAAAAAAAATAAAAATCAAAGTAAATTAGAGTACAGAGCAAAGATAAATAAAGTGAATTATAGACAAGAATGCTGAATATACTTCGTACCATGGGTATTCTTCACTCCTCGGGTTGGGTACTCTCGGTGGGTATGTTGAAAACGACGACTACCATTATTGTTCTTTATATTATTTAAACATACCTCGCTCAGAACCGTATTATCTCGAAAAAATGAGTTATCGATTTTTTTTTTTAAAAAAATTCAACACATCCACCAAGAGGATTTGACCCGGGGATTAATTTTTAAATTTATTAAAACGCCTTAGTTATTTAGTTAAAAACTTGATGTGATGGAAGAGGTGTTAACGTGTAGAATGAAATTATTTTTCCTGGCCTAAGTGTATGATGTAAGTGTCCACTCCGGCTCTGGATTGGAGACGGATAGACGGATAAATCGAAACAGAGAGATCGAATGAAAGACCACCTCGGTCGCGACGACGACGGGTCTTCCAGGTTCAACCGCCTTGCCCCCGCGACGACCCACGTGTCCTGCAGTGCGTTTGACGCGTACGTGTCTGGCCGACACATAATATATTAATAACAATAATAATAATAATAATAATTATCGGCTGTTATTTTAGCGTCCCGCATATTTATACACGGGGCCGTGTATAAATTAATATTAATTACCGCGGTGATACGTGATCGGGTACGCGGCGGTAAGGGGACGCAGAGACGAGACGCGCGTCGAGGTCGCTTGTACGCGCGCGTATACCCGTGACCACAATAATAATAATAATAATAATAATAATATAATCATTTTATTTTTTATTTTTTTCCTAAAGGCGCAACGACGACGATAATACAACAATCGACCGTAGCGCGTTTATCGAAAATAATATTGATATTATATTTTAATTTTTTTTATTAATATTATTCGGTATGTGCCGCCGTAAAAATCAAAAAAAAAAAAAAAAACAACGTAAAATTTTATAATTATAATAATGATGATGGGCGAAACGCTGAATGCGAGTACAGGTCTACGATAGAAAGTCCACATTTTTTTCTGTGTACAACTTTTCGTATAGAAATGCTTGCCCGAAAGTTTCGACCAAGAACTTTTTGAAACCGGATTTGTCTCTAGATTGTACTTTAGACAGGTCATTTTTTGAATTTCTCAATTCTTCAATTTTTTTTTTTTTTTGGAAAAAACTACCCAAAATTTGACAAAAACGATTCGGAAACCATCATTTTTTGATCCGAATTTTATGAAAATTTAAACATGTATAGAAAATCCTATAAAAAAGATTTTGGCGCAAGAAAATGTTGAAAATGTGAAAAAAAATTTTGGACATTCTTTGAAAAATTTTTTTTTTCTTATATTATTAACTTCCTTCGTTCAGATTCGTTTTACTGAAGAAATGATTTATCGTTTCTTTAAAATTTAATACGCCCGTCAAGAGAATACCACCCGTCGTGTGAAGTACACCCATCGTGCGAAGTATGTCCGGCTTTTTTTTGCTTGTAATAAAAAAAATGTAAAATTAATCATTTACTTGAAACACATAGACGTTTCTTTTTATTTTCTTAATTTACCCATAATTCGCCAAAATATCTGTTGGGACGTCACGCGTCGAGTGAAACTCCCAAACACGTGTTTTTCTCTATCAGTACACCGATATAAAAATTACTATATTATATTTTTCGATGAAAATAATTATTATGACTTGACATAATATACTGTGCATAGTCGGATACACGTGGTGTATGATTGGTATGATTGTATACCTCAATAAAAAAAAAATAAATAAAAAAGGAAATGTCATATAAAGCAATTATTATAATATTTATGCTTAAACAGATACACCTGTTAGAAACCCAAAATACATTTGGTAATTTGTGAAAAGAAAAGATCAATTTGTATACGCTCGTTCGCGAAACTTAATATAGCTAAATCAAAACTAAGAGAAACTGCGAAACAAGAACGATTAAACAGTGTAATGTTTCTTACGATCGAGCAAGAAATGGCTCTGGAATTAAACTCCGAGGGCATAATTGATGACTTTAAGAACTCTGTTGACGACTTCGAAAAAGGAAAGTTATTGTAATTTAATTCAATACCTACTACACAATGCATAAATTAACTGATAAAAAATGAATCCGACGGCAGTTGTGCGACGAAAAAATAAGTCGAGTGTTAACCGATTTCGTGTTGAATAATAATGTATGAAATTTAAAACACTTCGATTTGGTCTTCTAGTCGACCCAGACATTTCCTCTTCCGCATACCCTTTAATCATAACGGTTCTGTTCAGGCACGTAGCTAAAGGCTAAGGTCCGAGCCACCCTTGACAGTTTTTACTGGCCACTCCAACTATTTTGTTGATGTGCTTAGGTCGAATTAAATATCAAGTCAAACAAAAATCATCGTGATCGCGAGAAAGAATATGAACTTCAAATATTTCTTATTTTATATATTTGTAATTCAGCGTATCATAACACAACAATGATTATTATTAGGTACATTGTTACAGTGATATTTTGATAGCTATTTCTGCTCATCTTGTGTGCTCTATTCCAGTGATAAATGTAAGTCACCGGTGATGGGAGTGAGAACTAAAGTATATAGAAATAAAAACTCAGTGCAGAAGCCATAGGTTAAATTGAAGTGAGTGTAGAAATATTGCTATGAACGTAAAAAATGTTTGAAATAAGACTTATTTGTTAAATTCAAATTTTAAACGTGATAACAATTCGGTTTTCTTGTGCTTTTCTTTTCGTCACGGAATAGAGTAAAGTTGCCACCCTAGTTTGATTTTGGCAAAAGTTTAGCCACCCTAGCTGTAAATTCTTTGGCCACGTCCCTGGTTTTGCTCGCGTGGGTTTTTTTTTAATTTCCCTTTTTTTTTTCACCCAATCGTAGTATAGGTACGAGTAGCAGCACGTCTTAGGGAACGGCTGTCGAATAACTTAACTTGTTTTGATTGTTCGGCTGCGCGTTCACTACCATTCGTTTGACGCGTGAAAACGTCTGTTCGTATAAACGTAGGTATTTAATACGTCATATTATAATATTCAAGTCACAAGACTGCGGCACCTTTACCTATTATTCCGAGGGCCGTTACATAATCTTTTGTCCGGAGTAATTTAATTGAGGTTTTGCACGCTTCGAATTGCAATCATTTATAAAGGGCCTTTGATTTAATTTCCAAACCCGTCTCGTTGCATCTGTAAACAACCGTTTGTGTTTTACCGCCGCCGCCATAAAGCGACGTCTTTATTCTCGCAAACGTGTCGTTCGTCGAACGAAACGTATTATTATTACTACTATCGGTTTACACCTACGTCGTGTTCGTTGTAATATAAGCCACGCTCGTACTACGCGTTAATTTGTTTCGTTACGTCTCATTCAATCGAGGCGAATAAAATGAAAATTGTAAACGATTTTTTTTTTTTTTTTTTAATGAATTCGTCCTTCAGAGTAACAACGTGATCGTGTTAACGCGTTGTTCTCGACGTACGCCTGTGACGGTAATTTAGACCAGTGTTCTCAACCTTTTTAAAGTCACTGCCCCCCCCCCCCCCGAAGAGCAAAATATTACTTTTCTTAAAACTTTTCTTTATTTGAAAAGTGTATAACTGAAAACTCAATAGAAAATACATGCATATAATTGGTATTCATAAAGCTGAGCTGGCTTTTCATAATATCTCCATAGTTGAATGTTCAATCAATTCTTGAATCTGTTAATCTGCTGTTTCGATGTTAATTGAAAACATTCAGAAAAAACACAATTACAGATAAGCCATGGAGCATAGTTCAGCGGAGTATCTGTATTTCATTTTTTATTTTTCCTCAATATTTTAGTTTCAATGTAAATACATATTATGCTCAACACTCACCACCCAATCGCCCAAAATATATGTTCATTGCCCCTCAGAAGCTCTTCACCGCCCACTGGAGGGCATTATCACTCCCGTTGAGAACCACTGATTTAGACTCTGTAAGACGAGGTCGTTTGAAGATAAAACTCATATTCTGCTCTCTGTATACCGCCGTTGTCTCGTCGCCGCAGAGTATTAATTGTGCGTGCATAATTTTCTCATTAGGACATGTAAAAAACGGCAACGGTTTTGATATCCGCACTTAGGTGCCGTCCGAAGGTTTTTACAAAGCTCTGCTAATGATTTTATGAAATATGTATCAACATATCGTTCCACGGGTAATTAAGGACTTATAGGAGTTAGCATGTTTTTCAAAAATCATTCAAAATATAGCTAATTAATATATAAATTTGTTTCATAACGGCAGAAGTTGTATGCAATTCTCTTTAGTTTGCATATTTTGCATATTTAGCTCTTTTGTCGATATAAGTGCATATTTCGGTTATATTTGAATTTTAAGTGCATATTTCACATATTTTTCAATATTGAATTTGAGTTTTCTGGGTGTCGAAAAATTTTTCCCTGAATTTCTGAAGAGATTAAATATTATTTGATATTTTTATTTGTTTAAATGTAAGCTTAAAAATAATAAAGATTGAAAAAAAAAACGGAATTTCATAAATAATAGAAAAAGGATTAATAATACATATTAATATATATTATACAATACAATTTTTAAATATTTTGAGATTTTACAGTAAAATTTATGTTTTATAAGAGATTATTTTTGCATTTTTGTATATTTTTAGAGCATTTCTTAATTTTATAGCAAATTATTTGGTACATTTTTAGATTATAAATGCGTGGATATTTTAAGTTTTTTTAGAGCTATAAATCCCTAGCCCTAGTAATGTTATATACTTAGAAGCAATCATCAGTGGCTTATTTACTATTATTTCTAGGGGATGGACATAACGTGTCCGTCGGGCTACAATATACTCTCCCCAAAATAAAAATAATGTGTCACCATTTAAACTATTTTAATATTTTTCTTCATTATAAAATATCAAATTTACAATATCATAAATGATTAATTAAATTGTTCCGATTTATTATAACACCAAATTCATTTTTCTTGAATTCATTGGTCTATCTATACGATTTAAATATGGTTTCAGACATATTTTGTTTCGCAATAAAAACATTAATTATTATTTTGTCCCGTTCCTAGCTGAAACTAACCGAATTAAATCTTTCTTACTTTAAAACGTTTCGAATAAAGTTTCAAATGTATTTCGTTCCTTTCTTTTGTTTACAACAAAAACAATATTATCTGAAACGTTCCGTTTCTTTCTGGAAACCAAAACATAAAATCACGTTTTAAAACGTTATCAATCCCGGGCTTATTAATTTAATTAGAATTGTTATTAATATTATATGACTTTCATTGTTTATATTTGAAATTAGTGAAATGGCCTTACAACCTTAAATTACATTCTTAATAAAAAGCAACTTTTACTCGTAAACAAAGCAATGCGGCCTGTCTTACATCGGTTTGATTTCATGGCGTCATGCCCATCACGAGTGTCTCGTCAAGACAAATCCGACAGATCTTAATCTTACTACCGTTAAGGCATTTAACAATATTTGTACGGCAAAACAACACGAGTACTAGACAGCATTTACCGAGACAGTGAGATTTAGAAATGTAGAGGCCTACGCAAACTGAAGCTTGAGAGCGTCTAATAAATTTAATTTTTATCCAAACTTAATATGTTTTGATTGAATTTAAATTGTGAAATATTTTATGTGGCAAAATGTTATTATAAACGTTTTATATGTATATATTCATAAACAGTTATTTAATAATTTGCTTATCATGCACAAGACAGGAATACTAATTTGTAAAATTTTAAAATTCAAATTCAATTTTCTTCAATTAAATAATCCAAGGAATTTGACATGATTTTATAAAAGTAAGTTGAACGATTTGACAAATGCAATAACTTTTGTTCTTTTCTTTCTTTTAGTACAATATATTACTACAGCAATAATGTATACCTAATTTTATACTACAGATTTTGAAAAAATTCAAAATGGCCATTTTGTAAATCTGATTTTTAGAACAATATTGATGCTTAAATGTCTAATAAAGGTTAATCCGTTATTTTCTATCTAGGCGCTAAATTTCAAAACAATCGGTTTGGCCGATTTTCTTATATGTACGTTAAAGTGCGTAATTTTAGGTAAAACTAACGAATTTTGTCGAAATTATAATTTCAAACGGGTATAAAAAAAAAAGTTGACTATCGATTTTTGAGATTTTTTCAGGTCAATTAGACATATATGTCAGTGAAATTATGTTAAATTTTCAAGTCTTATTATTAAAAATAAAAAATTTATTACATAAAAACTAACAAAAAATGAGAAATTTTCAAAATGCTGTACTTAACTCAAAATTGATTAAATCTTTTTGAAATTTTTATAAAATGTTCTCGTAGATATTTTTAGTGGTTTGTGAAAATTTCAAGTCTCTAACGGCATTATTTTAGAAGTTAAAAAGTCAAAAAGTAATTTTAAGTTTTACGGAAATTTCGGTGATTATGTATTATGCCGTTTTTTGACAATTTTTCGGCAGTTTTTCCCCGTTTTTTGGAAAAAGTATTGAGAAATTGGAAAAATGACCTCTTTAAAGTACCATCTAAGTGTGATTCCGGTTCTATAGAGATACGGATCGAAACTTTCGGACAAGTATTTCTATATGAAAATGTGTTTCCAGAAAGAGAAAAATAAAAATAAAAAAATAAACATCGTTGTAAAAATATAAGCTTTTTCGCTTCGTTCAGAATCTAAAAAATGTTGATCACAAGCCGGCAAATAATCAACAACGTCATTTTATTCAAATAATATCGTTACGCGCTACTACATGCGTATAATATAACATAATAATATGCTCCACAGAACGTCTTTTGTTGTAATTTAAACTTTTGCCGATATCTGCTAGTCAATCACACGCGAACAACAAACATAATATCGGATAACGTGATCGCGTCGTTTTATTCGTCATAATAAAAAACATGCGTGAGTATCAGATGTTATGATGTGGAATACCTAAATGAGAATGTATTTCTAAAAAAAAAAAAAAAACAAAAAATCATCCCGGTGCGATGAACTTTTTTATTCGGGGTAAAACGCAATACGTGAAGCTCACCCACCCCCTTCCCGGACGGCACCGATTTCGATTGCAGAGAAACGATAGAATAAATGCGACGGCGGCGGACGCGGGGGGGGGTGGGGGTTCGAAAAGTCTACTTAGAGTTATGCGCGTTCGACCCGTATAAAAGCGAGTTTATGCTGATAAATATGGCCGACTGTAAAGTTAAAACGCGGCGGCGGCGGGCGGTGACCAGAGTTTGAATACTTAATAAAATATAAATATAATTTCGCGCGGGACCTGATATATTTTACGCTATTAATTTACCGCGTCCCTTCGGAGGTATTAAATACTCGGTTGTGGTGTACACGTAATTCGTTAGGTACCGCGTAAAAACGAATCGTCAATATCCGTTTATATTTATTTTGTTTTTATATCAGAAACTCGACGTTGTAGACTGTCGACGTCGTATGCGGAGCTGTCCGTATATTTGTTTCTAATTTTGAATTCGAGGGACGTTTTCCCAGAAACAAAAACAAAAAAACCCCCGAAAGCATGTGGTATATTATCAAAAAACAAAACAGTATTTTCGACCATCCCGGGTAAACGTATCCCCTAATATTTTCCGACATACTATAATATAATATATATATATATGTATAAATATACTGATGCAATATATTCGTTGTTCTACATGGGCCGTTTATTGGTACGAAAGACCATGAACACGTGGCGAAATTTACGACACACCCGTTTTTAACAAAATCGATTTTGTCGAAACCGAGAAAAAATAATAACACCTACGGGATACGACTAGACGGTTTAAACCTTATAGTACAATGCGCTAAATACGGCAAAAAAAAAAAAAAAAAACGTCACTTTCGGCTACAAAAGCTAATCATTTTGAAAATTATTCTCTTTTTCAACCACTAAATTGAACATTTTCAAACGTATGAATTTAAGCCCAAAACAAGTGCAAATAGTGTTACACTTTTTTATTTTTTTTTTGATTTTAAGGGAATTGTTTGATCTTTACTTTATATTTCCAATACAATTCAGTATTTTCTCTTTGATATGATTTAAAATTATAAACTGAGTATTACATAAAACTTGTTTCCGTATCGTAATATCTTTACTATTTAAAATTAACTTTTTCGCTAATTTCACACAATCATAGAACTTTTAATCATTTGTATTAATTTTTTATGATGTACTAGATTCTGAGCGAAGTGAAGAAGCTAGTGTTTTTATTATTTTTTTAGATTCTGAGCGAAATGAAGAATTATTACAATGATGTTTATTATTTTTTTTTAAATTTATTTATTTTTTTTTTCTGTGTACAACTTTTCGTATAAAAATACTTGTCTAAAAGTTTCGATCAATAACTTTTTGAAACCGTATTTGTCTCTAGATTGTACTTTGAAAAGGTAATTTTTTGAATTTCTCAATTCTTCAATTTTTTTTTTTGAAAAAACTACCCAAAATTTGACAAAAACGACTCGGAAACCATTATTTTTTAATCCGAATTTTATGAAAATTTAAAAATAGATAGAAAATCCTATAAAAAAGATTTTGGCGCAAGAAAATTTTGAAAATGTGAAAAAAAATTTTGGACATTTTTCGAAAATTTTTTTTTTTTCTTATATTATTAACTTCCTTCGTTCAGAATCGTTTTACTGAAGAAATGATTTATCGTTTCTTTAAAATTTAATACGCCCGTCAAGTGAATACCACCCATCGTGCGATGTATGTCCGGCTTTTTTACTAACTGACGGTATGATATTCCACTTGACGCGTCACATAACGGAAAAGAGGAAGCGAGAAAATAAAATTATCATGTTATGTCACATAATAATAATAATAATAATACTGAGTAAATAGTGCTCGTTATAATTAAATCATAGTTTAAACACATGGCAGAGACGTATTTATGTGGTGGACTAAGGAGGCTGCAGCCCCTAAAAAATTGTAAAATTTACAATTTTTTAAAATCATTTTGATAATAGTAGAATAATAGCAAGGCGCTTTCAACTTATTTAATATTACAAATTCTAAATGGAACGAAAGGATCTAGAAGTCTAACAATGATTTTGATTTCTTCGTTTTCTTATCTCTTTCTAGAAATAATTTTTTTTAATCGAAAATGAACTCGGAAAAATTCGCATTATAGACATTTTCTATGTAGAAAATGTTGATAGAACGGTACACTTTAAAAAGGTCATTTTTCTCTACATATTCTCAACAGCTTTTCTAGAAACAAGGAAATGCGAGAGGAAATTATTATTTTACACTTCTAAATGCTCATACTCACTAAATTTTCATGTCAATTTTCAGATATAAGTAGGGTTTGGAGCTTATTATAGCAATTGTGCATCCACCATGTATTATGCAATAAAACATAACAATGTGGTATACAAATACATTTTATTGCATGAAGAATGCAAATATAATATTTTATATTACATGTTTTCATCTATTTTAGAGATTTTTGCATATCAAATTTTTTATTTCTATATTGATACATATTCTATGACTGATGACAATTACCATAACTTTTCATCGATAATAACTATTTTTAATGATATAAAAATATAAAATTATGATATTAATTAAATTATAGATAATATGCCCTAAAAAGTTAAAATTAAAAAATATTTTATACATTTTTCAATCAAAATTCTGTATTTACAAAAAAACTTATACTTACTAAAAACTTAAAATGTTTATTTATTTATTTATTTACATGTGTATCAGTAATTAGTGCCAATAAATAAATTCACAATACTTTATTGACACTGGATATTGTCCACTCAAATTAATGAATATTTCCGAGAGTATTTTTATTTATCGATAACAAATCCCTAAGTCACTAATTATAAGACATTCGACATTTATCAATCACTGCAAATGGTCTGAAATGTCCTTTCGCTTAATGTTGTTTAAGTTATTTCTGCACTAATTTGCAATTAACAGCAAATTACTAAGAAAAATAACAAAAAAAAAAAAAAAAAAAAAATGTTCGAAAGTCAATATTCAATGGTAAAATAAAAAACCTATTATAAATAGATAGTTAAAAAAATAAATAATTAATAAATAAAAATCAATGTATAATTGTTACATTATACATTAATATAAAATAAAACTTAACCTGAAGTATTATGATTTTTTTTTCCTTTTTTCATTAACGAACGGTTTTGACTTTAGAAATAAACATCAGGTTAAGAAAATATAGTAAAAATATAAAGAATAAAATATTTAAAGAAAAAATTCATAATACTCCAGGCTAAATTATATTCTCTTTATTTATTTTATATTAATATATAGTGTAAAATAACTATGCATTCAATTTTATTTATTATTTATTTATTTTATTTCATATCTATAAACCTATACATAATAGGGTTTTTATTTTGAAAAATAACAGAAAAAATCTGAAAATCCTAATGTAAGCAACGATGTACACCAAAAACTTTTAACTTTTAGTAAAAAACAAATTTTTAATCCTGATGATGGCATAATGTTAGGTTATATACGTATGTTGTTTTTATGTCCCATAGATAGATTGAAGAGCATACATAATTATAAATTGAAATACATAAAATAATATATATTAGATAGTATCTTAGTAAAAAAGTTATAAACACGCAACTGCCCTTATTTTTCTACTGGCTAATAAACTCATTACGTTCTAATGGTAATATATGCTTTAAATTAAATGTTCAATAATGACATCATGATTATTTGGATTTGTTGTATTATTATTTATTTCATATTTTTTGTTTTTTCTTAAACTATTTGGTCGAGCCTGTTTTACAATTTTTGAGGTATAGGACGCTGACAATTATATAAATCAGTTTACATCTCGGTTACTCGCAGATTACAATAAGGTATAATAATATTAATAGATTATAAATAATTATTTATTGTCTTTGACCACCGCATTTTTTTTTTTTTTTTTTTTTGTTGTCCAAGAAAGGTTTAAGTGGTTTATGCGCATTGCGTAAAGCACTAAAAAAAAAAAAAAAAAAAAAAAAAAAAAATGCTAGAGAAAAATGTACGTTCTGGTATAGTATTGGTGAAAGGGTTCGGTGATCGATTCGCTATTATGCTGATCAAACGGTGATGACATGGAAGAAGAAGATCGGGCGGCCACAACTGGCCACGGACCGCTGTCGTACCGCGAACCTCGTCCACCGTTTATAATTATGTATTAACTAATAAACTTACTCCGTTTTGACCCTTTAAAACGCGAATTTTGAAAAATCCTTTCTTAGCGATCGTCGCCTACGTCGTATGCCAAATTTCAAGTCCCTAGGCCCAGCGGTAGTTTAGACGTTGTTTCTCAGTCAGTCAGTTTAGCCTTTTTACGTAATATCATATAGATAGATGATAAGACACTGCTCTTTGCGTGACAACTCGTTCAAAAAGAGATTTTATTCGTTTCATTTGTTGTTTTATGTGCAAATTTTTACATTCAGTGCGTCTCGTCCAACATAACGCACGAATAACCGATATAAACGCGGTTTTAGGAAAATATATGCTTTGTAGTTAATTACTCAAGCCGGATGAATACTAAAACGGTATGTCTGACGTTTACCAATAAATATTACCACCGAACCTTTCAAAACCAAACGGAAAATTATGCGACTACTGAGAATTTACTCGAAATGCGTCTTACGCATACGACGACGCAGGTTTATTTATATTAAGGGTTCTCAACCTTTTGAAGTTCGTGCCCCCCTTTATACTATTATATAGGGTTGCGCCCCCCTTCCCACTACAATATGTTATATACAAAATATATATATACATTATATTACATAAATACATTATGGCTTTAATTATTAATATTGGGTATTTACATGAATATAATAATTCAATTATATTCTTCAGATTACTGAAAACAGTATTGTTAGTTGTTAACAATGGCGACCAATAATCGCATACCTACTAACAAAAAAAATAATAATAATAATAATAAACAGAATATAGATAATCATAAACTTTTTCGTGTTCTGTGGTGAAATGTAATTTCATGACAATTTTCACGCCTCCCCTGAAATTTTGTGATGCTTCCCTAGGGGGGGGGGTGCGCCCCACAGGTTGAGAACCCTTCGTTTATATAATGATGTATTTAAAATCGTTTTTCTCGCCGTAAAATTTTTGGGACGTTGTAATAGCAATGCCATCGTTTTATTTATCGTACGAGCGAAAATAAAGATAACGAAAATAAATTATAATATATTCGTTTGATGTTCAAAAATAGTCGAATTTAATATGTTGTATTTGATGAAATGTCTCTGGAAAAAAAAAAAAAAAAAAAAACGAACGCAAAGAAAATGTCATACATCTGAGTAGTATTACATTTTACACCTTTATGAAAAGGTACTCAAAAAGCATAGATAATATAATAATAATAATAATAATAATAATAATGATATATAATATTACTTGGATACGAAAAAAGAAGCGTTGGCATAGCATATTATACATTTTTTTTTTTTTTTTTATGAAATCTCTGGGGATGTTCATTTTGAAACGGCAATCCAAGCTGCTTTAAAGTGACACAATAATAAAACCAATTTTTTTTTCTGAATATTACAAGACAGACATGACTCGTGCAACGTGCCATCGTATCGTCATAAAGCTCTCGATTGAAAAATGAAAATAACAAACGAGTATTTCGTTTTGATAAATACAACCAATAGTAAATACTATTAAATATACTGTACCGCGTAATACCCCTACTAATTTCATTTGAAAAAGTTTCTAATACATTTCTATCATCATTTTTATAAAAAAACACGTTTATCATTTAAATATCGTGCCCTAAAAACCTATTGAAAATTCCCTCAAGATTTTCAAAACTTCTCAAATTGTTTATTGATGTTTTGAAAATAAATAAAACTTGACAATGGTTTCAATATTAAGAACTTATTAAGAACTATTCGCACATTATTTTAGTTGATATAAATATTTTAAATTAAATACAAATAATATATAAAATAACGAAATGGCGGCTATTTTCTATAGTTATAAAAAATTATAAATAATTTCAAAAAATAACATCGAATTACAAACAACTTCTTTAAAATGGCTGCGAAAAATTGCAAAACTAAAAATGCGTAATCTAAATGATTAATTGCATTGATTCGAATGTAAATGAAACACATTAAAAGCTAGAAAAGTATCGTATAAGAAGCTTAAAGAATATGAAAAATTATATGTAGTATGAAGCATTTTTTTTTTTTTTTTTTTTTTTAAATGTGCTTAAGTTTTAATGCATATTGAAATTGTGGCACAACAGGGTGAATAGGAGTTAGAAATCTTAAATATTACTATAAAATAAAAATAAAAAATCTGAAATATTTTACTACTAAACAAAACAATTTTCAATCGCATGACAGAGTGCAATTATAAAAATACACGCTGTGATAATAAATGTACGTGTCTTAAAATACGTTACTATTCTCGTAGTCATTACGAAACAATAATTGTTTGTTACAAAAATAATCAATTCGGTGTACACATTATCGCGGTTGTACCGAAAAATTTATTCTGACAATATGTTAAAAACGGTATTATTTTGTTATTCAACGTCCATACTCAGTTAATAAAATTAATTCACTTCGTATATAATACAGCATGTCCAACGAGGATTTATCCATTGCTTTATAACACGAGACAATAATTTTTTTCCCCCCATAAAACTTGTGGGAAAAGGACAACAGATATTTCACATTTTGATTGAATTAAATGTTTGGTAAAAGACAATTTTAAAATTGAATTTCATTCAATTATTTTCGAAAATGTTGGCGACAACGATTGTGTAAAGTTTATTTTTCTGAAAATGTTGACGATTCAACATTTTAATGCCATCATACACACAGAACTTGATTATCTTAATTATTACAGTAGGCATTGTAATGGAAAAATCCTCATTAGTACTCGTTTAAAAAAAAAATATATATAAATAAATAAATAATTTTTAATATTTTTACTATTTATATTATGTGGGCATATTATAATTCCTACGTTTATACAATAGAAAATAGCATAAAATGCAGGTGTGATATGAAAAACTGTTTCGTGTACATCGTCATTTTTCTATTTATTTATTTTAATCGTTTATTCCGTGCAAGAGCATATTTTTATACTGGCATAACAATGATATTACCGAACTCGAATAATAGACAATATTATACAACAGAAACATAATATTATAAAACATATTATAGAGCTGTGGTTCAATATTATGTTATCTACCAAAAATCAGTTTTGGTTCAATATGTTCTCGTGTTCACTATAGAAAAAAATCTGATATTGGCAGAAAACCTGTTTTCAACTTGAGAAATTTGTAAGTAATAATAGATACACAATTAAAATAAATGAAACATTAATTGAAAACTTTAAAGTGTACTAATAATTGAACATTGACTTAATGAAAAAATGGTGGCTTTCCACGAACCCAGCAAATCATTTTGAAACTTTCCTCAGTGATATGAAGACCTCTTACATCACTAAAGCTAATATTTTTGTTTGTATAAACATTGAACATACCAATCAACAATCAACCTAAGACTATTTATAAATTAATTAACTTCTAATTATAAAAGAAATTATTATTTCGTTTTAAATACACCAATTTACATAATATTTGATAACATTTAACTTATTATTGTTTTTATAATTTATTTATTTCACTATATAGATAATACATTTTTAGATTCTGAACGAAGTGAAGAAGCTAGTGTTTTTACAATGAAGTTTATTTATTTATTTATTTTTTTATTTTTTCTGTGTACAATTTTTCGTATAGAAATACTTGTCCAAATGTTTCGATCAATAACTTTTTGAAACCCGATTCGCCTCTAGATTGTACTTTAGAGAGGTCATTTTTTGAATTTCTGAATTCTTCAATGTTTTTT
>JAIPRM010009002.1:0-15268 GCA_025469315.1 Stegophylla sp. TES_Ste_2020
GATGGTTTCCGAGTCGTTTTTGTCAAATTTTGGGTAATTCTTTCCAAAAAAAAAAAAAAAAAAAAATTGAAGAATTGAGAAATTCAAAAAATTACCTGACTAAAGTACAATCTAGAGGTAAATCAGGTTTCAAAAAGTTATTGATCGAAACTTTTGGACAAGTATTTCTATACGAAAATTCGTACACATAAAAATAAAAAAATAAACGTCATTGTAAAAACACTAGCTTCTTCACTTCGTTCAGAATCTAAAATATTATGTGTGGCGAAACAAAACGGAGTGGAATATTGCAAAGAAAGCCGTTATTCGTGGAGTGAGAGAGCCCGGCGGATTCGTGTTTAATCGACACACGCGTGTATTGTGTGTTTCCTTTTGTCGGTGCCGCCGCCGCCGAGCCGCTTTGATCGCGTCGCGTTAAAAATGTCGATAAAATAATACTAATAATAATAACAACAACAACGAGGGTAATTATTACAACGTACAAACGCGTTTTTATTATAGATGTGTTCGATAACGCACGAGTATTTTAATAATAGCATTGCGAGGAAAAACGAAAAAATAAAAACCTAATCTATGCCGACGATTCCCCACCCACACTCGGAGAATCTCGGGACACGCCAGACTTTACGGCGTCTGCCGCCGGTGACCCCGACCCGCACGAGCGTCCGCGTAAAATCCATTGAATATCTCGAACATCATAATGTATTAGGTATATTTAGGTACATATTATAATATTTACCCGTTCACGCGCGCCGTGTTATGATTAATTATAACTAGAGGTTGAAATAATATTCTTTTAAGCAATTTTTTAGATTCTGAACGAAGTGAAGAGCTGAAGCTTGTGTTTTTACAATGATGTTTTTTTTTTTTCTGTGCACAACTTTTCGTATAGAAATACTTGTCCGAAAGTTTCGATCAATAACTTTTTGAAACCCGATTCGCCTCTAGATTGTACATCGGAAAGGTCATTTTTTGAATTTCTCAATTCTTCAATTTTTTTTTCGTTGGAAGAAACTACCCAAAATTTGACAAAAACCACTCGGAAACCATCATTTTTTGATCCGAATTTTATGAAAATTTAAACATAGATAGAAAATCCTATAAAAAAGATTTTGAAAATGTGAAAAAAATTTTTGGACATTTTTCGAAAAATTTTTTTTTTCTTATATTATTAACTTCCTTCGTTCAGAATCGTTTTACTGAAGAAATGATTTATCGTTTCTTTAAAATTTAATACGCCCGTCAAGAGAATACCACCCATCGTGCGAAGTATGTCCGGCTTTTTTTTTCTGTGCACAACTTTTCGTATGGAAATACTTGTCCAAAAGTTTCGATCAGTAAGTTTTTGAAACCGGATTTTCCATCTAAACGGTACTTTATAGAGATCATTTTTTGAATTTCTCAATTCTTCAATTTTTTTTTTTAAATATTGGACATTTTTCTGACATTTTTTTTTCTCATTTACTTTTTATATTATTAACTTTCTTCGTTCAGAATCGTTTTATTAAAGAAATGATTTATCGTTTCTTTAAAATTCAATACACCCGTCAAAAGAATCCCGCCCGTCGTGCAAAGAACACCCATCGTGCGAAGTATGTCCGGATTTTTTTTTTTTTGAGTCTACGCAGTCCAATAGGTGTTTAGAAACCTTTACAAATTGTGATTCGTATAAATTAGTGGTGAATTTGTTTGTTTTTTCTTTTCATAATTGAGAATATTTCAAGATAAAATTAATGTTTCGCACAATAACGTTTTATAAACCGGTTCCATAAAACAATTTTTAATGATTTTATATGTGCTTAAAACAAAATTATGATAAAAAGTAAAGTATAAACAATAAAGCCGGACATATTTCGCGCACCACGGATGTTCTTCACTCCTCGGGTCATATATAAAGAACAATAAAATCCATCATTTTCAACACACTCATCAAGAGTATCTGACCCTAAGAGCGAATAATATCCGTGGTGCGAAGTATGTCCAAATTTCTTGTCTAAACTTTTAGTGTTTTTACAATGATGTTTATTTTTTTTTTCTGTGCACAACTTTTCGTATGGAAATACTTGTCCAAAAGTTTCGATCGGTAACTTTTTGAAACCGGATTTGTCTCTAGATTGTACTTTAAATAGGTCATTTTTTAAATTTCTCAATTCTTCAATTTTTTTTTTTGGAAAAAACTACACAAAATTTGACAAAAACGACTCGGAAACCATCATTTTTTGATCCGAACTATATGAAAATTTAAACATAAATAGAAAATCATATAAAAAAGATTTTGACACAAGCAAAATTTTGGAAATGTGAAAAAAAATTGGACATTTTTCTGACATATATTTTTTTTCTTATTTATTTTTTATATTATTAACTTTCCTCGTTCAGAATCGTTTTATTGAAGAAATGATTTATCGTTTCTTTAAAGATCAACACACACGTCAAGAGAATCCCACCCGTCGTGCAAAAAACACCCATTGTGCGAAGTATGTCCGGATTTTTTTTTTTTTTTATTCATAATTGAGAATATTTCAAGATAAAATAAATGTTTCGTACAAAAACGTGTTTTATAAACCGGTGATTCCGTAAAAGAATTTTTAATGATTTTATATATGCTTAAAATAAAATAATGATAAAAAGTCGAGTGAAGTATAAACGAGAAAGACGGACATACTTCGCACCACGGGTCAGATACTGTTAGTGGGCGTGTAGAATTATTTTAAAGAAACGATAATTGATTTTTTCAATAATTAGACTATTCTGAACGAAGGAAGGTTAATAATATAAAGAACACGAATATCCATCATTTTCAACAAACTCATCAAGAGTATCTGACCCGAAGAGATTTTTAGAGCATAAATGCATACATATTTTAAGTTTTTTTAGATATATATACGTATATATTATAATGTATACTCACACACACACACATTAAGTACGCGTAAACGGTTTGTGCCCGCAGAGAGACGCTATGTATAATAATAATAATAATAATAATAATATTGTTATTATTACACGTATGTAGTACCGCAACTGCGTCAGCTGCGGGTCTCGACTAGACAGCGTGGCACCCTCTCGCCCCGACACTATTCTTCATCATCCAAAATTGATTGTTTCATTATAGGTATACCCATACCATCGGGTCTCGCGCGCGCGCGCGCGCGCACAAACACATCAGATATTATAACCTATCATCTTTTTTCTCGGTTTTTTTTTTCTCTCTAAACACACGCGCTTATATTACATATTATATGTACATATATATGTTTCTATAACAACGCGCACGGCGGTTTGGCACCTACACACATATTTTTCTCTCTCACTGGTTTTTTATTTTTTTTTTCCATCATAATAGTTGAACCTAACCGCCGCTTTTTATGGCGGCGCGTCTCTGTGATCGTAAACGAATGTGTTGGAGCGCGTGTATGACCGATACTGGTCGGTCGGCAAACCGGCGGAATAGAAAAAAAAAAATAAATAAAAAATAAAAAAAAAAAACAGAAAAAATTCTCGAAAGACCGCGGGCGACGGTGACGACGAGAGGCGGCGTGTCGACAATTAACCGAGTCGATTATTCATTACCTACTAGGGATGAGGAGTAGTTATAGAAATAGCATATTTTACAATGATGTTTAATTTTTTTTTTCTGTAAACACTTTTGTCAAAAAAAAAAAAAAAAAAAAAAAACTGAAGACAAATACTGATTTAAATAAGTATTTTTGTACTTTAAATTTATTTACGAATATGTTTAATTTCATTAATAATATTTATATACAGAATTCGGAATTTAATAATAATAATAATCATAATAATTTATTTACTTAAAATATACAACAATAACATAATGAAATAAATACATAATACATAAAAATCTACAATATATGATATATGACACTCCCCAAAAAGCAAAGCTTGTGCTTGGGGTGGGTGAGTTCAATTTATAATAATAATATACTTAATACTAATTAATTTGTGCTCCTCCTTTTTTTTCCTTTCTTCTTTCTTCTTTTTTCTTTTCTCTTTTCCTTTTCTTTTTTTTTTGTAAGAACTATATAAAGTTTTTTAACATAATAAGTAAAGTGAAAAAAAAAAAAAATTTAAAAATTAACATTGTTTAGATCTATAGTATATAAGTAATTAACTAACATATATTTTGTTTTAAATTTAGTGACATCAATATTCAGTTTTCTGCATAAATTTATTCCTACATTTACAGTATTAAATGTACCGAAAAAGTTTGCTTACTTTTATATAATTCACATTACTCAATGTTTTTAATCTAGTATCATAAGAATGTTGTGGTTTATACATCATTATCATTATCATTATGCTCAATTCTGTGTAGGATGATGTGCAAAGTAATTGCCTGAAAACCATTGGACTAATAATACCCAAATTCTACGAGCTTACCACTAATAGATATACCACTAAATTTGTTACATTTTCTAATATTTTATGCACTTGTTCATCTACGCTCTAACGCGAAAAAAAATCACACCTTAAAGTTCAAACTTAAAAGTCTTCAAAATATTAAAAGTATAAAAATGATTTGCAAAAACCTGTGGTAAATCATGAATTTTGAAATTATTTATAAAAAAAAAAAATAAGGTAATATGATTGGGGTTTAATCCCTTTCGACCCTTCGATCCTGGAATGGAAGAAACCTAATTCAATATTTAAACAATTTAAATATATATATATATTGGTTTGTCAAATGTACATTAGTTTTTTGTGTTTTTTTTTTTTTTTTTAAATTCAACACGCCCAACAAGAGAATATCCCACCTGCGAGGAGTGAAGACGTCTACCGCCATTTGGTGCGAAGTGTGTTCGGATTTTTGAACTCTTAATATAAATTTATTATTTAACGAGCTAAAGAGTGAATAATTGACGCGTGTGTGTTTTAATAGAATTTCTTCGAATTGTTGCATTGCAACACTCGTTTTGAACGTCGAAAGTGAAGGCACTTAATTCTATGATTATTGTACGTTTCGATTTGTATGATAATTTTTCTTGGAGTCTCCGAAGAAAACACGACAAGTCCATTTGACTACATCGCTTTATATTTACTGAAAAAATAAGAACTGTAAACACATTTTTTTTTTTTTTTTCATTAACTCTTTAACATTTTTCCTGTTATCATTACAACAATAATAACGACTACACGTTTTTTATTTTTGTAAAACACATACAAATATTCCAAAACGGTTAACGAAAGACGTTTAAAAATATAACAACAGTAATAAAAAAAAGTAAAAAAAATAAAAAATAAAAATAGTAGAAAGTAGTTGGATTACGACTTTGTGTAATATTTCGAGCACATGAAATTTAAAATCTCAAATTTATTTCCATTAGCGAAGTGAGAATCGAACCGATATTTTATTTATTTATTTATTTATTTTTTTCAACACTATGATGTGCCGTAATATTACACGAGAGGATAGGGAAATTTAAATCGAAAACGACGAGAACGTAATGTTATAATAATACATATATATTCTAATGTGAACTCGTATTGGTCTCATAAATCATAGCTTCGAAAAATCGTAAGACCACACGCGAACATTATGAATAATAATAACCGAAAACCGGAATTACGTATTATACATTATGCATTAAAAATACACAGAGAGCAAAAGAGTCAAAGTATGTATATGAATAAATAATAATCGCGCGACATAAATTTATATCTAGGGGAAAAGAAAAAATTAAATTTTCAGCTATATTAACCTCGACATAATTATATTGAATTTAATCCGTTCGATCGTGATTTTGTTTCAATCTTAACGCGCGTTTTGTCTCATCAAGTTTATCGACAAAATTAAAATATAAATTCAAGATTCCGAGTGAAACAAAGAAGTTAGTGTTCTTATACAATGATGTTTTTTTTTTTACATTTTTATTTCATATATTTTTTTTTTCTGTAAACACTTTTTCGTACGGAAGTACTTGTCTCCAAAAGTTTCGACCAGCAACTTTTTGAAACTGGATTTGACTCTAGAACAGTGGTTTTCAGACTTTTTGAAACAGCTACGCCCTATAATGTCACCAATATTTTGAGCGACCTTTGTACTATGGATAGTAGTGACAAATAATTATAATTATTGTTATAATATTAAAATTAAAATAGTAAATACTCGATCAGCAATTCGAAATTTTGGTTAATTGTAGTGCTCAATAATGATTATCGTGATGATATAGTAACAAAAAAACACTAGACATATTTTAATGTATTGGTGACCCTAAAATAACAGACTCCGCTCAAAAACTAAAAACGTTATCAAGTCATCAATTTTAAAACAGAAACTACATAAAATTTAAATGGAAACAGTAAAATATGCGGTAAACTAGATATTCATATTGTTGCGGCGCAACCAAGGGGGGTGTTTTGGGTGTCCGGACCTTAAACCATATTTATGGAAATTTTATTCAATAAGCATTGAAAAAAATAATAATTTTTAACTATACAATTATAACTTCTATTATTTCAGAGATAAACTCGAAACATGCTTTAAAAATTCATATTGTTAAATATGCAACGCTAAATAATTGTATTTATCTACAAATAACATTAAAAAAATGATAACAGTAAGATTATTTTACTTGAAATTTTTAATTAAAATTAATTAATTCATAAAAATAATTAACGAATTCTTGTAAAGTGTCCATTAACATTGATTATAATTTCATATTGAAATAATTATAGCAGAAATTTATTGGTGTACATCTCCCCCTAGAAAAAATCCTAGTTGCGCCACTGATTATAACCTCAAACGTTTCGAATTTTCCACTCGAATAACACGCATTTAAAAATACCGCAGAGATTAACGAACATTTCCTTGTGCGATATCAGCTGTGATCCGAACTCGCTCCCGTTTGATCACTATTCGTTAAAAGAAACGGTGTTTACGACTCCAAATCGGTGGGATTTTCAAAATCATTCAAAACATAGCTAAATAATATAGAAATGCGTTTCATAACAGCAGAAGTTGTATGCAGTACTCTTTAATTTGCATATTTTGCATATTTAGCTCTTTTTCGGATATAACTGCATATTTTGATTATATTTAAATTCCAAGTGCATATTTCAATATATTTTTCAATATTTAATTTGACTTTTCTTGGTGTCGGAAAATTTTTCTCTGAATTTCTGAAGAGATTAAATATCATTTGATATTTTTATTTGTTTATTAAAATATGTAAGCTTAAAAAGAATAAAGATTGAAAAAACGAAAAAATAAATTTCATAAATAATAGTAAAAATAATTAATAATACATATTAAAATGTATAATACAACAGAATTTTTAAATATTTTTAGATTTTACAGTAAAATTAATGTTTTATAAGTGATTATTTTAGCATTTTTGTTTATTTTTAAAGCATATTTGGTACATTTTTAGAGCACAAATGCATGCATATTTTAAGTTTTTTTGTTGTCCCTAGCCCTAATTATTAATAATTCTTAAATTTCACTACTTGGCCTCCGAAGTATGCCGGTCGCGCGCGTTTCTAATGAATAATAACACATATATCATTTGATTGATGTATGGGTACGCGCGGCAATGCATTTGTTGTCGGGAAATCGGTCAAAGCTTCTCGAAACACGGTTCACCGCGGACATAGAAAACAATATTAATGTTATGTGTACATACGATATAATGTTCGTTAATACATTGTGATATTATATACACGCATGACGGGTGTTCGCTTTCATATTTTTTTTGTTATTATTTTATTTTCTTCTCGTCCTGCGAAGCAGAATTCGTACCCCCGAGGGGCAAAGCGATGTTTTACACGAACCAGTGCTCGCCGTTTACACATTACATAAATTCTATTGAATATTCAACACACTTCTTCGCGGTCGTTTTAACGGTCCACTCCACTCCACTGCCTCCGAAATCTCTCTCTCTCTCTCCGAATCCGTGAAAACATGTGCACAAAGGGGGAGGAGGGGATCCCGCGGGTTGCATTTTGCCCCCAGATTTTTGTTTGTATATTATGTTTTATTTCAAAGAATTCTAGTTCGAACTGACAGAGATGTAGGCGCCAAGCAACAGGTAGGACTGACTGCAATGATTTACATCAAAAAGGGATCTGTCGAAAAAAAAAAAAAACTATCGTTACATCATCCTATAGTCACAGCTACAGGTGGCCATCAACAAGTACCCGTTTTCATTGCGAATGTAATAATAATAATTGTTTCCTGCTAAACTATATTAATATTATACGAATTAATTTTGTTCTAACCAAAGAGGAGAAGACTTTGATATTTTCTTGATTGTTGTCCTTTATAACAGTGGCGTAACCAGGATTATTTTTGGGGAATTTTTCGATCAGTTTAATATATCAGTTAGGATTTGGATTATGTTTATTAAGAGACAAACATGTTTATTTGATCGATTCAGCCGCCCAAAGGGCGTGTTAACCTTCACCAATGTTCAAAAAACATGGAAGGCTGTGAATGGTTTTTTAAGGGTAGATAAACTCCCTAAGATTTCCTTAATTGCGCCAATGATTCCATGTCTAGGAACAAACGACACGGAAAAAACTAAAGTAAAAAATATGTAAGGTAATTAGTGAACTATTGCAATTACGATTGATAACGGATTGATTCGTTTTCAAGGACATTGACTAAAAATTGATTCAAAAAAAATTGACATTTTTGGCTCTCGACATAATATTTTATTTAGCCATTAGGGTGACCATACGTCCTATTTTATACAGGATTGTCCTTTATTTTGGCTCTGTGTCCTGTTGTCCTGAAAAACTTCTCTCGGGACGCCTTTTGTCCCGTAATTTCAAGTCTGTCCCATATTAATCCCGTTTTTTGACTTACTGTTGATTTAAAATTGTTGAAATGAAATTATTGAATAAAATAATGTAAGAATCTAGAAATCTTTTGGATGTCATTAGATTAATAATAATCGTAAAACGAATTAACAAGTTTTTTTCTAGAAAGTAAAGTATACAAACAAATATGCATGAATAAAGGATTTGAAGAAATTTTAAGAAGCATCAATTTAGTTTCATTATGTTATTTTATATTTTTCGAAATAATGTTTTTATGTATACATAAATATATATATATATATGTAATAAATATTTATTTATTTAAAAATATTATGGAAAATATTTTTGTCCTGTATTTTATTTTCTTATATATGATCCATGCGGCTGCTCGTGAGCGTATTCATGTTGAACACTCCTGATTTACAACTTCAGTACATATTTTTTATAAAGACGAAAAAAATCACATCTCACCCGTTCGATTTTCGTCACCGATCGCAGCACAGTAATAACGAAAATAATAATCAAGTAATAATAATATATACATTGTTGAACCTACACACACGATATTATCTACTATCGCGTTATTATTATTATTATTATTATTTTGTATTTGATATACGCGTAACAGCTATATTGACGACCGTCGAAATCGCCGTTCGTCGGAAACCAGAGAGGATAACCCCACACGTCATTGTGTACACGATATTAATATCGCGCGTCTCGTCGACACGTAGGCAAGCCAAAAATCACATTTACTAGCTCATTGTTGTCGCCTGCATGTAAATATTATTATTATTATTATTATTACATTCATAAATAATAATAATAATAATAATATATCGACTTGCGCAATGTAACTCACGGACGCGCAGTGTTATGCGTACTATCCTCGTATTAGTTGGGCTTGTATTATTATATTTTTACAGGTTATTATTGGGCTTGGCAGGAAAACACAATTTTTAAGCTCACCACCGATGATGGCAGGCACGTCCAATGTCACAATTTTCCACTTTGCTACATTATATAGTAGTCAGTCTCGAATAATATTATTGATACGTCGTTATTGGAATAATAATAATAATAATAATTTTGTTAACACGAATATCGTTTATCATTATTACACAAGCCGTCGTCGTGATCGGGTGCTACAGGTGGTGGTGCGGACGAGACCTCGACGAAAATAATACATAATATCATTATGAAAACGTCAAACGCTCGTTTGTGTAAAGTACTCGTGTAATAATAAAAGTGCTGTTTGCTGTATAGTAGTTGTTATATAAATAGGACTGTGAATTTAATGCGTTTGAAATGTGGAAGAATGCCTTTGAAAGGTGCGCAATGCTTAGAATATTACTGAGCTGAACAGACATTAAAATTATAGATGGTTTCAATCAAAACTTCAATAATAAGGGTTATTAACATAAGTGCAATAAGGACAAACCGTTTGGAGGATAGGGTGGGCTAAAATATTTATTTATTTATTTATTTATTTATTATTACATTAACCTTATAAGCAATTTTCAAAAAATCTGATGGGCTTTTGAGTGGTTTTTAGAGGGCTTAGCCTCCCCCCCCCCAACTATTTGCGCCTATGGCTATTAGTAAAAAGTAAAGTAAACAAAGTAATTTCTCCAATAAGACGATTCTGAACGAAGAAAGTTAATAATTTATAAAGAACAATAATAGTCGTCATTTTCAACACACCCACCAAGAGTATCTGATCCGAAGAGTGGAAGAATGTCCGTGGTATAAAGTATGTCCAGTTTTCTTGTTTATACTTTACTTTTTTTTTTATCTAGTAAATAAAGTAAAGGAAAACAATTCATGGGGGAAAAAAGTGTTAGAAAAATGTCCAACATCTTTTTTTTTCGCATTTTCAAAAATTTCTCGCGCCAAAATGTTTCTCATATTATTACAAATATCAAATATTACAAATTACAAATCAATGTACATTATTTTTTACGAAGTAACTATTTCATTTATAAAAATTATTAATTTATAATAATAGATTTTATGTACAAGTTAAATTCGTTTACTTTTATCATAATTAGGAATTTTTAACAAAAAAAAAAAAAAGTTACGTGTTATTAATTTCATGAAATATGACATGGTTATGCAGTTTTTTTAGAAGCAATCAAATGCACGATTATTGTCAAAATTTTGGAATTCAGAGAAAACGAGCGTTCTACTATAATATACGGTACTGATGAAAGACATTTTTAGGCCGAAATTTGAACGATTTACAAATTTGTTTTAGGAGGAGGTAAAAACGGATTTATGGGGCCGAGTCCGAATGATAATAATATGATGTGTATAAAAATAAAATTTACAAATCGCCCCCTCCACCTAGTGGAGTCATATATATATATATATATATACGCTACTGAACTAATATTATAATATTCTTCGCTCCGATAATATATTATAACGCGCATAGATTACGCGATTTAATGTAATATATTTGTGAATTCGGAGAATGACACTAATAATAATAATAATTCTGTTAACTCGTTATTATAATAACAGAGAACAGAGAAAAAACACGAATTTGAGTTATGGTCACACAGCCTGCATTATAAACGTCGCGCGGGTCGTTCGGTCGAAGGCGAAAAAAACCCGATCGTTTTTTAATTGGAATTTTATGAAAATTTATCAGTTTTTTTAGAGCGTTCTTAGACAGACCACATGATGAAAATAACGACGACGACCGCCTTTCAGACTGCACTTGGTAAATAAATATTTATGAAAAGTGATCGAATCGCACGCGAAAAAATACTCGTTTTATCGCGCAAATAAATATGATAAAAATAATTTATGCGCGCGCGAATAGTCGACTTAACGAATTTCGTAATTTATTTATTTATTTTCATTTAATTCTCGTTTGTCCCACGGCGCGCCGCGAGTCGCAGTCGAAATCGATAGCAAAAAAAAAAAAAAAAAAAAAATGACAAATTCAAGGTGCTGAGAGACGAGTTTGTGTTTTTCAACGATAACGTTTCGTCAGTCGACGTGTCAAGTCGAACGCCGGAGATCTCATCAATAGTATATATTATTTTACACGCGTATTTCTCTAAAGTCGAAAATAATGAAATACATTAAGCTTCCTCGTGAATCCTTGCAGAGACGGAAAATCATAGATACGAATAATATTAGATCGACGACGACGTGTCAACTGAAGGGCAAATCTCGGAAAGGACTGGAAACTTGTAATTTGAAAAAATACAAAAAAAAAAAAGATGCACTTTAATTGACAAAAAAGCAGGGCGTACATTTTTTTGCTCCTCGGGTAAAATACTTTAGGAGGGTGAATTGAAATTTTTAAAAATCAATAAACCGTTTCGTCGATAAAACGATTTCAAGCAATTTTCAATTGATTTCAGCAATATAACTTTTTGAATGGGTAATAACAGCTAGTGTAGTCTGAGTCGATCAAGTCTCGATGATGAAAGATTAATATTCAACTTAAAATCAGTAAACACACTTCAATGCTATAAATTAGATTCTGAGCGGAGTGAAGAATGTATTGATTTAATGATTCTGTGTGTGTGTGTGTTTTTCCCGTATGAGTAGAAGCACGATTTCGGGTAGAAATACTGGTTTAAAATTTTCGATTAGTAACCTCTTATGGATCGGAAATTTCATCTAGTTTCAATTTTTGAGAGGTAATTTTCAAAATTTCTCAATACCATTTCTAAGTTTATGAAAAAACTATCCAAAAATTAACCGAAAAACGGTAAAATACTGTAAATACATTATAATCTAAATTTTCATAAATTTGATTTCAGTCGATTAACATAACTATAAAAATAATAGAGTTAAAAAACTGAAACTTTCATCAACGACTAAAAATATTTACGTACGTATCTCATAACATTTTCAAAAACATTTGACCAATTTTGAGATAAGTACAGAACTTTGAAAATATTGGAAATACATAGTTTTTTATTAGTTTATATTTCTTAAAATTGTAATGTTTTGATGTTAAGACTAGAAAATTTAATACAAACAAACTATTATTTTTAATGTTTTATAACGTGTAGATCATGTTTGCATTTTTTAATGGTTTTGAATCCATTGTATTTCGTTTCCGTGCCCCGATTGTTATTCGTATTAACATAATTCTCATATTTGTCGAATAATAATAATTGTTAAAAACGATAATCCGACTTAGTAACGCATTAAAACAGGTACGATAGGTATATAATATATTATAATAATGTTTATAGGCTTCAGTTTGGACGCGAAATATCAAATTCGTGGGTTTTCTCGGACGTTGTTTCTGACGTCGTTCCGTGAGAAATACGCGCAACAATCGCGCTAAAACACACACGCTCCGGCTTAAGGCAACGCTGCTGCACATCGTCGATTATTACTCGTTAAAAGCTAAAATAACACTCGACCTCGACGCATCATGTGTGTGTGTGTGTGTGTGTGTGTGTGTGTGTGTGTGTGTGTGTGTGTGTGTACTAAATGACCACAATAATAATAATAATATTATACGCGTTTACATCTGTGGCCCGAATCATCCGCGGCGTATAATATTATATTATTATTTTCTTCGTTCCCTTGACGATCGCGTGTCCGGTCACATGTTCATTATTAAATGGGCGCGTGTGTGTGTGTGTGAGTATAACATTTATGATTTAGTTGAAAATCTCTACGCTCCTTGAGTCATCACAGAAATCTCGAGGACCTTGTGCCGCGACAAGTGGCTTGTGTGACAGCTCGACCACGACATTGTCACGACGAAATCGCGAGTAAAAAAAAAAAATCTATATATATATTATGTAAAAGTTATACTTTAGTTTGATGGTTTTTGATCACCTGTTATATTATTATCTGTTATCAATGCCTGTGATTACAGTGGGTTGATAACGGGTAATGTGATTTTGGGATATACTAGTAAATAGTAATCAATACTGTTATAATATATTATTAAATTATTTTAAGTAGTTTTAAAGTTAGTTTTAGGAATAGACTTTAATATTGTCGTTTATTTGTTTTTACTATAGTTAAAATAATGCATATGTAAATAGTAAAAACATTTGTCTTCAGATCAATACTTATATCTACTTAATTTCTTTAATGATAAAAGAATCATTATAAATATATATATATATATATATATATACGTACGATATAATGAGAGCTTAAAATCGATTTCGATTTTTGATTTTGAATACCGACAAAAGTCGGTAAAAATGTGAAAAATAGGTGTCAAAAATCTTAATAATTATAGAATAATAATTATAGTCAAAATGTTTTTTTTATTATTCTATTAAAAAGTAGGTACGTAATGTTAAATATTTTTAAAATGATTTTTCAAATTTGTGTTGAAATTTAAATAAATTGAAAATCGATAAATTGATTTTTCAATTAACACAATCATTTAATTATATCGTTTTCGAATACGGATAAAAATCGTTACGATATTTTAAAATTTTTAAAAGAAACTCGATAATTTATGACATATTTCTCTCAGAACCACTACACACCGTAATACAATTTCCACAATTTTTTTTTTTTTTTCACATTTTCCTAACCTATTTAAGTAAAATATATATGATGAATTTTTCGAGTACCGCCTATAAATGTGCATCATTATAAGAGGAGTGTATTATATTGTAATACGGCTTAATATAGTATATCATATTAATCCGAGATTTAAATATTCATTACCCAGGCATTCAGATGGTATTAACACTTTTTTAGTGTTTTTCGCATTACGATCCGACAACGACACGTCATTTCGACATAATCCGTCGTCGCCTTTATTCAGACACAATCGTCTGTCTGAATCGGGTCGAGTGCCCCCCTCCCCCTCCCACGCACAAATCTCTGTACACACGACCATTTGCCCGCCATATTGTTCGCACAATCATTCTGCGCCACTGGCAGACGCGTCGTCGTCCGTGTTTGGGGCACACGTTCGTTTCGTCTTATTGTTTTTATTGCTTCGAGGGCCAACGTTTCAAAAGCGTGTAAAACACAAGGTGATATATTTTTGTTTCCCAGTGAATAGTCCGCACTCGAAAAAAACATTCGATGGTATTCGAATAAGTCACAATAAAACATTTTCCCTTACTTCTCCATCTTCCAATACGTTACGCGGTTTTTATTCACATCGTTGTGCGTCACAGGGTAGAAGCCCACTACTTTCTCACTAGACTCGTCTCTCTCGGTCATTAAACTCGACCTGATTCGAAATTTCTAAATGGTACTTCTTTCAGAGATATTTTGGTGCAATAAAATTTTTAATATGTACTTTATTTTATATTTTAGATTCTGAACAAAGTGAAGAAGCTAGTGTTTTTACAATGATGTTTATTTTTTTTTTTTATTTTTTTCTTTTTTTTTCTTTGTTAACACTTTTTTGTATAGAAATACTTGTCCAAAAGTTTCGATCAATAACTTTTTGAAACCGGATTCGCCTCTAGATTGTACTTTAGAGAGGTCATTTTTTGAATTTCTCAATTCTTCAATTTTT
>JAIPRM010009003.1:0-15267 GCA_025469315.1 Stegophylla sp. TES_Ste_2020
AAAATTGAAGAATTGAGAAATTCAAAAAATGACCTCTCTAAAGTACAATCTAGAGGCGAATCCGGTTTCAAAAAGTTGCTGATCGAAACTTTTGGACAAGTATTTCTATACGAAAAAGTGTTAACAGAAAAAAAAAAAAGAAAAAAAAATAAACATCATTGTAAAAACACTAGCTTCTTCACTTTGTTCAGAATCTAAAACAATAAAAACGACACGAGTGACCTGTGGCGCGGACCGTTTTCAATAATGATGAACACACCAGACCACCGGGTACGCAGTGGCGGATTTAAGGGAGGGTTAGAGGGGAATAAGCCCCTTCAAAGAGTATTTTTAGTCCCCCTCCCCCACCATATCATCCAATCGCAATAATTAAATGCTATTCGTATACAGATAAATAGTATCGTTAATAATTACGAATTATAAGTGTCAGACTTCATTTTAATCCCACCCTCCTCCCTGAACAACAATCCTAAATACGCCACAGGTGGTACGACCGGGTACCATATTTTGACTTCCGTTTCCCCGGGTGTCTGGTAGAGGAAAAGGGGCACTTATATTTGTTATGAAAATGAGCTGATATTTATAAACGCCCACATAATCTTTAGACGTATATTATAGTACGTGATTGACATAGCTCAAGTTTTATATTTACGATTAGATAAAGTGATTACTGAGGAATTAAGTTTATTTAATGAATGCCAAGAAGCTAAGTCTGAAGCTAAAAGCTATAAATAAGTTTAAAAAATTAAAAATGAAAATAATTATTGATAAATTATTCATAGAAATGAAACGAAAAGCTAAACGACTTGAAGGCATACTACTTGAATTCCCAATGACTAAAAATCGAAAGAAAAACGAATGAATCAGCAGAAAACGGATTTACAACTTTTCAACGGAAAGCAACAATTTATTGAGAGCTGCAATAGACATTATTTTTTAACAAGGTAAAGTGATTGTTTTAAATCTACGAAACTATTTCAACACAGTTTTAGATAGGAAAATGTTATTTAGAATGTCATAAAATAATACAAAAAATGTTGGAACTATCCCCCGCCATTCCTCGCATTTTTTCTTAAATTCTCTTCCTTTCGTGTATTCTCCCCGTCAAGCAGAAACATTCTGCCCTTTTTTTTTTTTTTTATGTTATCTATCCCGTTCTCGTCTTTCTAGTAGACATATCTTATGCTTAACTCCCCTGTTCCCCCCCGTTATTTATCATCAGTGCAATTATTATCAGATTTATTTCCAGAGCTGGCCGAACCACCGACGACGACGACGACGGAGGCGATACAATCGAACAAAAACATATATATATGTATATATTATCCGAATCGGTGTAAAAAAAACACCTCGATTCGACTTATACACTGGTGTACATAATTTGTTATCCCTAATTTTTTTTTTTTTTTTATCAATCTAAAAACACAGCAATTTGTTCGTGTCTGTGTTCGTTACGTCTTAACGCGCGCACCATTATCATTATTAAACACAAATACGTGTACAATGTACACACACACACACACTCACGGAATTCAGGTAGGTACCCATATACGGGTAGAGGTGTATATCGGATTATTATTGTTATTTATACAAGCGCGAGCGCGTCGTCCGAGACACGGACCACCAAACACACACGTTTACGACCATTAGCCGGTCCTTTTTTTTTTTTTTTTTTTCGGGAACGGGTAATTAATTACCGACGAGTTGTTTCCTTTCCCTCCCCCCGGCCAATAGCAATAATAATTATTATTATCGTCTGCGGGTATACATAATATATAAACGTGTGTGAATGTGTGTATAATATTATAATATATAAGTGGCCCCGCGCACTACGACGCGGCGGATAACAGACGTTTTTATACATATTATTATTATTATATATAAATAAAATATAAAAAAATAAAACAAGAGAAGAGACTTCTCGCGCGCGCGTGTGTGTGTGTGTGTGAACGTGTTTGAACGTGTGTATTATTATAATATGCTGTGTGCGCGCATGTGTAGATGTATCGTATAAATACATGTATAAGAGTCGGTCGCCGAGGTGTCAGCCGATACAAATTGTTAAGGTGGGTGGCCACCATGTGACGATAACATCGCCGCCACCTGAACCGGAGATTTTTACAGTCGTCGCTCCGCTCGCGATGATTCAATCCACTCAACAAGCCATACATTACACACACACACACACACACCGAGTGTGTGCCAAACCAGTTCTTCAGGACCGCGTGTGCGTTTTTATTATTATTATTATTATTATTATTATATTTTTATGTATTTTGATGTTTTTTTTTTTTTTATTTTTATATTTATTATAATTTTTTTTTTTTTTTTTTATATATTTGAATTGCGATCCAGATGAGACACACACACGCAATACGACTATTGTCGAGAGAGAGAGGGATTTTGTCCGCGAGACTGTTGATCAAGATTACGCACACATGCTTATACACACACACATCACATATACCTAATGTGTATGTATATATATAGTACACATAATAACTACTATATGCTATTTTGTTTTCCAATAAAATACACGCAATATTTAATATATAAGTAGTCCGATGGTTTTTTTTTTTTTTTTATAGTTTTTTAACTCACGTGTCTCATACCATATACGTGTGCGCGATCGGGGTGATTTTGGCAAACACCGAGTATGATATTACCGACCACGTATCTGCGCGTTATAATATATGGAAGTAAATATAAATAAAAAAAAAACCTACTGGAATAAAATTCCTCTCGCCCCCGAAAGCATTACGAATATTTCGACTTTGTGTTGTAACACTATAAACGCGAATTTGCATTGAAACCAATACAGGTGTTAACTGACACGAATATAATAATAATGTGATAATCGGTAATATAATAATAATTATATAACAATCGAAGATTAAAGAAGTTAACTCGTTTATCCTGTTACAATATTCCTCGAAAACGATGAAAAATATCACAATATCCCTTCTTAACACAGAGGTTCTCAAAGCGTGACTCTCCGGGGGAACCGCGAATGCTTTGTAGGGGAGGGCAAGAAAATTTTAAAAATTAACATTGTATTGGTAAGACAGAAAAAGATTTGTGATAAAGCCCATCTATTACATTAAAAGTGACCGATTGATTAAAAAACCTTTTTGTAATTTATTTTAAAATAAATTTGTAATTTGAATAATATCAATATTTGTTGTTTGTTTTTAACTTTTTGGTACTCTTAACATGATTATTAAAATATTATTTTTATGAGGGGGCCCACGTCTGTGGCTGACCAAAGTGGGGGGGGGCCTGGTGTAAAAAGTTTGAGAACCTCTGCCTTAACACACGTTCCCCGTTCTCGTTGCACACAGTCTCTCGGCTTCTCGTTCTCGACTACATAATACGTCGTCCTGCATCGTATATCGTTAACCGTTCTTTTGGCATTGTGTTTTACACGCATTATTGGGGTCACTTCTACACTTTCTCTCACAAAATAATCTCTTATCTATCATAACCTATCTACCCCTGTCATTCCAAATATTATACACCTCGACATTGTTATTTCCGCCGCATGCGTTTCTTATAATAATTATATTTACACTGTTTTTTTTTTCTTTTTATAATATAATATAGTGAAACGTTCATCTCCGGTAAATAATAATTTTCTTTCTATTTTATCTCTCGTTTTTAACACGCAATTTTAATCGTCTACTAGATACCCATGGCAAAATTATTGTCATATTATTTTCAAAAACGCTATTTTTTTTTTTCTGTACTCGACCAATCGAAACGCTCTTGTTTTCGTGGAAAAGTGAAAGTCGGTGAAAGGGTGAAGATTTTGAAGTTATTTGTGAAAAGATATCGTGTGTCTCAGAGTACACCTCACATAGCTGCGTCATACCGCGTTAGTTTGAACAAATAAGTATAACGCGGCGATACATTATGGATATTGTGCGTACATTTTAATATGTGTTATGAGACCAAAAAAAAAAAAAGTATTAATTCCGATTAAATCGACTTTACTTTTATTTAACGCTTGATCGATCGAAACATATATTTTGTAAGGAGAGAAAAGACACATGCGTGCGCATCATGCATGACTCATGTATAAGTTTGTATTTCACTAAATCTCGAATGCGGTTTTTCGGTTATGTCGACGATTGTGTGTATATATTGTGAATGATTATGGATTAATGATTATAAATGATATTATTATGGCATATCAATAATTATATGGTCCGCGTACAATAAAATGTTATCATTATTGTTATCAATACAACAGGTTGCCGGTGAACCGGCTTCTTCTAACAGGTAAGTTTTGCAGGTCCATCTGCAGCAACCCCGTAAGTACGCGCAATACCACAGAGATTGACGTCATAGAGACGCGTCGTGACTTATCGCGGTTCAAGGCGAGAGGTGATACAACAGAAAATCGTTTACTCACAAACGATAATATAGCCTTGCTGGTATACACTATTGTTACGTATTTCGTCATCGATGCTCCTAAAATGACTAAATGACGAGAACGCCGTGTAAAATTGGGACCTAGTGATAATCTGCAAATAACGTGTTGTTCGAGTAGAAAATCTACAACGGCATAGGTAATATTCACGACTGATATTAAAAACAAAAAAACAGAGAATTATCACTAGGTCCGTCGAGCCAAAGACAATATGATTAAAGTGCACGGGGCTCCATCTAAAAAATCAGTCGTACATCAAAAATTTTTAGAAAATATAAAAAAATTCCAGACGAAATAAACTTTAATCGATGATTCTTCCTCGAATCAAACATTTTCGATATATTATTAAATGTTCTTAAAATTATTAAAATTCTAAAACAGTTTAAAAACGATTTTCACTTTATTCTGGAATTTCGAAAACGTCCTGTTTTAAATCGTCCGAACGTTAAAAACTGTATGTGCTAAAATTAATATCAAATTTTGGAACGATATTATACCCTAGTGCAGAGGTTCTCAGCCTATCGAAGTCCATGCCCCCTTTGAAACTATTGTATGAGGTCACCTCCAACTATATGATTGAATTATATTACCTAACCTATATTACCCCCTAAGTGTCCCATAACTTTAATTATTAATGTTGGGTATTAATTTAGATAAAATAACACAATAATATTCTTTAAATTATTGAATATAGACGTTGTTACCCAATAATGCCCGATTATATATTATTATATATCTGTCTACATATAAAAATAATGCAAAATAAACTATAAATAATTACAAACAACGTTTTCATGCTTTGTTATTTTCAAATATTTTCACGCTGAAATTTTATTACACCTCCCCGGGAAGTGCCCCCCCCCCAGATAAAGAATCCTTGCTCTAGTAAATCACTTTATTGAAAATAATTAAATCCATATACCGTTCAAAATTAACTGAAGATAACCCCGCGGAATCAATCGGAACACAGATTTAAACAAACGTGACCAGATTTCAAAAAGATCGCGAAAATAATTTACGAACAGGAAACTGAATTAGTTGTACGGAAAAATATTTATTCAAACAATTAAAATGTTTTTCTTTTTATAGGTCAAAAGCAGTGGTTCTTAACGGGTGGTAGGGGGAGGGGCAGTGAGCAAGTCTTAGACGATAGGGCGCAGTGTTGAGCATAGTATATTATATAATAATGTTACACTAAAACCTGAACATTGAATAAAAATAAAAACTGAAATACAAATACTTTGCTGAACGCGCCATGACTCGCCTGTAATATAATTGTATTTTTTCCTAACGTTATGAAAACACATTTTGTCCCTAGAAGTTCTCCGACGAGTAGCAAAATCGTTTTGTGAATATCGAAACAGCAGATATATACCGCCGATTCGAAAGAGAAACGATTGAACATTCTCAAGTAATGGGTTTAATGGCCCAGCTCTGAG
Source organism: Stegophylla sp. TES_Ste_2020 (assembly GCA_025469315.1). Taxonomy (NCBI): domain Eukaryota; kingdom Metazoa; phylum Arthropoda; class Insecta; order Hemiptera; family Aphididae; genus Stegophylla; species Stegophylla sp. TES_Ste_2020. The sequence goes on from JAIPRM010009003.1 coordinate 5,872, forward strand.
AAAGCCATAAATTTTCTATTTAGTTTTCAGTTAAATACTTTTAATGTAATAAATAATATTTTCCCTTTTCGAGGAGACGGTGCCTTTAAAAAGGTCATTAAGAACCACTGATATAAAACCAATCAATGTTAATAATAATTAATAAATAGAAAAAAAAAAAAACGGTATTATTAACGAGCAAACTTTTGTTTTCTGAAACGGACGTGACGCTGCCGATTCGGCCAACACTGCTACACCTCATTATATAAATTATGTGAAGGGAGAACACATTTTGACGGTTAATCGTATTTTCACATATCGCCCACCCGCGGTATATAAATTCCACTGCGGCACGGAATAACGTGCCACCGCCGCCGAATGACGAATAAATTATTATTATTATTATTATTATTATTATTATTAGTATTATTATAAGTATAACAATGCTATCGATTCCTGGGAGACGATTTTGGCGAGCGGAGACGTGTGTACAACTGCACGCACACGTCACCGCATTATTCGACAGCCGCAAAAATACATTATAATATTTTACTGCCCTCCGATACATTATTATATTATAATGACATACTATAATAATAATAATAATAATACAATACGCGTTACCCCGGCAGGTGTTGAGCCGAAAAAGATATTGATAAAACGATATTATGAAGAACGCCACCGCGTCGGTCTGCCGATTAATGGGTGAATTTGCTGCCGGTATTACGCGACTATGGGGGCGAACACGCGCTCATCGTGACCTATTGCTGTCGTACGGTCTGCACATTGCTTTTTTTAAGCAGTCATCGCCACGTGACGAGAGTACAATCAGTGGCGTTTTTCCGTCAAATCATAAATTGATCTATTTCCTTTTCCGCCAAATGACAAATATTTTACCATATACGAATAATTACCAATGTTTGTTTGATATTTTTAAACATTTATTAAAAATTGGTAAATTTACCTTACCGATAAATTGACCCGGTAAAAATTTACGGGGCTCATATTACTTTACTAACAAATTATGCATTTAAGAGATTACTTTACAAAAAAAATTAAAACTTATAACAGTTGTATGATATTACTTTACATTAATTTATGACTAAGTTTGATGCATATTATAATAACGTCATTTTTACTAAATTTATTTTTACATAACCATTTCATATATATATATACTCATTTTAGCCCAAAATAAAGATATAAATAATATTATGATGTTTTAATATTTTTTAAATAACTTAATGTAACCGAACTAGCTGGTAGTTGCAGTTAACTGTTTAAAAGTAACGAACAAATATTGGTAATTATTGATTTTATGGTATCTAAATTATCTTTATAAAAATACCATTTGACGGAGAAGGGAAATGTATGCTTTAGGCGAAAAAGGGTCTCGTCCGTTTTGGAGGGTATACGTCGTATCCCCGCGTATACCCTGGCGTCAGTTTACTAATTTATCATAATTCATCACTAATTTATCACTAATTCATCAGCCTATTCGCTCCGCTCAGAATTTAAAATATTGAAATATTAGTAAGAGAAAATTGTATTTTAAATATGTTTAAAAAAAATTTGGAATATTTTATTTTATTTTAGAAATTTTCGAAGGGTCACACCTGGGGCCGCGGAACGTCGATTGGGTACCGCTGTTATAATTGTACACGTATCAATTTTATATTCTGCCCACGATACCATCCTCACGTCCCGCCATAGATCCCTTCGCGTACATAATATGATCCCTGGATCCCCTTCATATACAATGCGACGATCGAAGTGGCGCCGGATTTTAACTTCCAACAGTCGGCAGTCGCCACCAGCGTTCAAAGGGAAAGCAGGTGGTGGACGCGGCACACCGTCAATGTGTCAAATGCACACGAAACGGTTGTAACTCCACGAGTTACAGGGGGGGGGAATGAAGCCCACCCGTGAGTCTGTTATGTCAAAGAGTAGTAAGTGTGTATAATTCGATGTAAAATTCTCAACACTTTTCGAAAATAAAGTAACGACATTTGAAAATACCTTTAATATTAATTCACCACTATACCATGTTAAGAACAAAATTTAAATAATAACCGTTTAGACAGGAATCAATCGTTAAGAAAACAATTATATTTTATATGAATTAATATATACATTAATTTCCAATATTTTGTTTTTATTTGTAAGCTCTAAACTGTATTATTTGTTAAATATGTTGTAAATCATGTGTTTTATTTACTGTCGAAAATTTGAAAACAACTAATTATACTCTCACAATGTAGCTTACTATTTATTACAATGGCATATGTACTAAATCAAAGGTAGATAACAGGTCGAGCTTTACAGTTAGTTTTATAGTGCACTACTATTAAACGAGAAAAGGAAAAAATAATTTTGATGAATAAAAAGTATAAAAGAAAAATTTCCAAACGTTTTTTTTTTTTACATTTTTAAAATGTTCTTGAACTAAAATATTTCCCGTGCTATTGTTTATTTTTATACTTAAATTTCCATAAAATTCGGATTAAAAAAAATAAATAGTTTTTTAGGCGTTTATTGTAAAATTGTAGGTAATTTTTTCTAAATTTTGAAAAAAAAAACTATTGAGAATAACGAAAATGACCTCTTAAAAGCACCATCTAACAGCGAATCGTGTTAAAAAAAAAGTTACCGGTCGAAACTTTTGAACAAGTATTTCTGTACGAAAAAATCGTATAGGAACGAAGAATACCCATCACGGTGAGAAGTATGTCCTACTTTACTTATCTTTGTTTTACTTTACCTTTACTTTAGTTCACTTCACTTTACTTCACCTCACCCCACCTTACTTTACTTTCACTTCACTGTACTGAATAAAAAAATAAATATCATTGTAAAAAAAAACACTAGCTTCTTCGTTCCACTCAGAGTTTTAAAATATACAGACGTATATCGTTTTTTGTGGGTTTTCGCATTCAAAACATTATCAAGTCCTTGGAAAATCAATTCCAGGATCTTTGGATGCGGTGAGACATGTCCCGACAGTGCGTGCCTACAAAACGACCGATACACATACCAGCTACGTAGACAATCTATATCTACAGAATAAAAAAAAAAAGGAACAAGCACGAACGACGTAGACGGTGAAGGTGATGATGATGATGAATCCATTTATTATTCTTCGCGGTGGTGCACACACACACACACACACACACACACACACCAATTACAACGAAACGCCTCCCGCACACACACACACACACACACACACGCATCCATGAAGCGTATATTATGACTCTCACCCGAAAGAATATATTATTATTAATCACGCGACCGCCTCTCGGCGCTATCCCGGATAATCCTATTGGCGGTCGCTACTGGTTTTTTTTTTCTTTCTTCCTTCTGTGTGCCGCGCAGTGTAAAGTCCGCCTCTGGTCCGCCGCCGATCGCCGCGCGCCAACGTTTGCAACCGAATATTACATTTTATTATTCGTGCAATAATTCCCGGTTATAAAATTACACGTTGTATTAATTATAATACTAATAATAATATGAGATCTTTATTTCGGAAATCGTACAAACACTCAGTAATAAGTATAAGTAGAGGTAAACTATGTTTTCTGACCTAACTATTCTAAGAAAACTTGTTTTAGGTCGGGTGAGTCTTAATAATAATTTATGCAAATTAATAAAATGTGCGACAGCCCAACAGTACTAAGTATTGGATAAGATAAAATAAAATAAAAATATATGTATACAAAACTAGGAACAAGCAAAAGTGAAAATCTTTGTTACGGGTTGGCTTCGAAACTACTTAGTCAATTGTCATATGTCCTTTTACATTTCTTAATTAAAAATGGCATCATAGAGCAGGTTTTAGGAATAAATTCAAACCGATATAGTTCTTAAATAACAAATTATTAATTTAAATAAAAAACTGCATAGCTTCTCTAGCTGGTAGATATATATATATATAGTATAATATTACTAGTTTACCAAGCTTATAGCTCGATGATGATGATGATGATGACTGCCCACCGGATGCCACGGTCGTTCGCGGTCAGCCGTTTGAATTCAAACGAGTCTAATTTCCTACAAAGCTTTGTTTTGCTGCTATGTCCATCTACACAGGGACAGGGACAGAAGGTCACAGGCATTGACATCACGAATCCCTGTTTTACTCGCGGACGACAATTTTATGTTACTTGATGTCAGCTCGGTAAAAAACTTTGTGTTCCTCAATAAAGAACATAAAGTATTGATCACAGAGAAGTATTATAACTTTAATAGAAATATGTAAATAAATAATAATAAATAAATTAGAGTGATATTGTATAAATTAATAAATAAAAAATGTGCAATAAAAGAAAAAAGTAATTTTTCAACTTTATTTTTTTTTATATATATAAAATAATCAAATACCTCTCTGTGGTAAAGCTGGGTAAACCAACTAGTATAGTATAAAATTAATGAAAATTATTAAAAACTAAGAGTGTAAACTAAATTAATTTATAAACAGGGCGATTCAATAAGAATATTCACAACAACTCTGGTTAATATAAAACCTATAATTTCCTTAACATTTTGTTTCAGTGTTACCTCAAAGATTCTCGTTGTGAAACGAGCCCTTTTTCTGTTAACTTTGATGTATTTATAAAAAAATTCGATAATTAGGAAGTATTAATAACAATTGTCACTCGAGCTCATATTTAGTTAATTACGACGGAGTATATAATTATTATAAATCTACACGATTCACCTTTAATCAGAAATATTTAATCAAAATGCAAATTCCTAATTCTAAGTTATCCATTAGTGTACAGTGAATATTATAACATGTTAATATATTTTGTACCAACCCGTAATGTACCTGAGAAACAATCAGTGGGTTCAGTGGAATTTTCACCGACACTCGATTTCTCCGTCGGACTTCAAATAAACTCCCAATAGATTATTATTGGCCATAGATTATTATTATTACTATACACTTAATAATATTACGTGTTATGCTGCCAACACGAAACGTATTATTTTTATTGTTGTCAATGATACGTTGTAAATAGTCAAATAATAATCGTGATGTACGCGTACATTCGATTTAGGAACGAGATTAAGTTGAATCAAAAACAAATGACAAGGCAAAATTAAATAATTTTCAATTACTACCCGTGGTTTTTACTACATTGTTGACTGGTACATTCTCGGATGACCACTAATTTTTAAATAGTCATCGTTTATGACTCATATTATGAACACTCATTATTATTATTATTATTATTATTTTTTTTTTGTAATTATTTTATTAATCATTTTGAATTTCTTACGCATAACCTACAACGAAAAATATACACATTTAAATAGCTATATTATACTTTGCCCGATTCCGAACAAAGTTATGAAAAAACAAATTTGACACCTCTACAAATTATAATATTATATTATTATACGTACAAATGTACAATTAATATTATATTTCGAGTATAAATACAAAATGCAAATACGAAATAAGTTTAAGACGATCAAAATATCTTTCTTTTAAGTTCTAATTTATAATTATAAATATTATATAGACACCACAGTTAATTAAAAAAGACTTTTCACGGTTATTCGTGAATATTTGAATTTTTTCCCAGACAATTTAAAATGAAATAAAAGAACAAAAAAAAATAAGTAAAAACCATAAGTCTCCGGAGCGGGACATTTTCATTTGTGTATTATATATTTTTTTATAGCCCGTCCGAGTTAAATTTAAGACCGTAAACAATTGGAAATATTCAAAGAACATGTTTTCCAAATGACCACGGAGGTTACGTTTAAGCATATAATACACGTGTATTATAGTGTCGTAAGTCATAAATTTAAAATAAAAAGCAAAACGTTTGTTGAAAATTCAATTTTATTTTGGGTCGATGTGCGCGAAAATCTATACAATACCTTCGGCCCTTACGAACGCGTGTACGAAATAATAATATTATATAGGTCCAATAAATGGGTTCACCGCAGTCAATATAATAATTTCGACGTTTGGAGTTTTATCCCCACCATTTGGTGGACTTACGGCGATAGAGTTTGTTACTTCCCCCGTGAGTGGGAGAATCGGTCGCTTACACGCGAGGGAATAAGGGGAGGCTCGGAAACGAGACCAACGATGTAGAATACCTCACTGATTTTCATAAATTATTCATTACCATTTAAATACTGTGAGCTAAAGTTAACTACAATTTAAATGTTTCTTTTTCAAGTAAAATGCTGGAAATGAGAAATATTTCTGAAATTTGGAAGACATTTGGAAAAAAAAAATTTGTAAGAAGACATGACTTTTTTGAAGGAGTAATTATTATCTTCATCTTCGCACATCCCCTAAAAGATTCCCTGTTAGGGCCTGTACCACAAGTTGAACCTAGGTGCCTACAAATTCTAAATCCAGCCCTGCAGATCTTTTCTTCAAGGAAAATATTATGTTTTCGCTTATTAACGCGTAAAAACTTAATACTGTAATAATATTGCTAGATAATAAAAAGCTAAAACAGTGAAGAACAGACATTTAGAACAAAATGTTTGGAAAATAATCGTTTACGGAATAAAAAAAAAAAAAATAATAAAATGAACCGAACTCGATCTACCCATTGGTTTCAGAGACATTAACCGTTACCGAATGAACTCCTCGATTTCACATATTTTTTATATAGTTAAAAGATAACATCTATCTATCTAATATAGTCATAAAATACGTGGATGGTCGTCTGTGAAAATAATCTCGACGTACGAAATTTTATCGAACCGTTCATCCGGCACGGCGGCGGCGGCGGCGGCGGCGGCGGTGGACTAACGGTTTTTTTTTTCTTTTTCAATCTCTCCCCCGTGGGTGGTGGGAATCGGTCTCCTACACGCGGTGAACGGGGGGGGGAGGGGGCGAGACGACACGACACTGCAGCATCACACAGTAGCCCTGCGCAGTAAAAACCTCACATAGAGGAGACGTAAAAAATAAAAAAAAAAAATAAAAACAAATAGGGAGAGAAACGATAAAGATGAAATCACCACCGACATATACACGCGTACACCACTCACACACATTATACACACGTGTGTACAATAAATACGAACGTCGTCGGTGTATACCGTTTCGGACTCGGATGCTGCTGCTGCTGCTGCTCCGGCGATGTACCAGGCCACGTCTAGCAGTCGCCACCACACTGGACGTCCGTCCGTCCAAAGAGCCATATAACAGTGTACGACGACGACGACGACAACACATTATTATTATACACTATACATTGGTGCGGCGGCGGCGGCGGCGGCGGAGAGCGAGAGGAGCGAGATGGTTATCCGGTGAAATATACCGCAAGAAATGTAATCGTAGACGTGACCGTCAGGGGTTTCGGCTGCGGGGCCTCGTTCGTGTCCCAGATAAACATCTCCTCAGCTCCGCCGCGGGTCCGGGGCAACAAACGACGGCCGTAATACCTACCTGTGTGCGTGTGTGTGTGTGTGTATCTCGACGACCGCTGTATATAATATGAGACTGCGCAGCTATTTGTTTAATATTAATTGGTTACCGTGTTTGTTCCCGAAGAGATCGAACCCGATAAAATGGACCGATCACAAATTTTGAACACGTTTGACGTGGCGGGGCCGAGCGAATCGGGAGTGAACGGCGGCGGCGGAGGCTGCGGTACACGGGATGACGCGCGCGCGCGGATCTGGTTTCACCTGTTGTTGTCGCTCCGCACACACGGGGAGATATATCCGTCATATCCGACGACGACGACGTTGCTCCCGCACACACGTATGTATAAAATAAATAAAAAAAACGTACCTACGTCTCGTACGATATCCGTTCGCTCGACCACGTGACGCGTTGTTATAATAATAAAATGTGCGAGCGCGCGGGTATATTGTTATGCATAACGCGCGCAGCAGCAGCTACAGCGCAGATCGGCGCAGCATCACGCGCATTCCTAGGTTGTCACCGCGTCCGATCTGCAGCCCTCCTCCGTCCCCAGTCCGCGAGCTGTGAAACGTGGTCAACGTTTTCCGGGTATACGCACACCAGTTGATCAGAGATGTATTTAGGATTGTCGTTCAGAAATGGGGGGCGGGATAAAATGAAATTCGACTATATATTATAATTCGCAATTAATGATATTATATTCTATCTGTACGACTAGAATTTAATTATTGCGATTTTAGGGGCAAAACTACTATTTTGAGGGACTTAGCTCCTCACCCCCTATCCCTCCCTTAAATACGCCCCTACAGTTGACCATGGGACGGGCCGAACGTTAATCACTACACGAATATCCCGATCAAAAACATTTGGTGTTATCCACTCACCCGACCGAAAAATCCTAAAAATCTACTATGTGGCGGGTAATCTCCTACAAAATTTTGCAATCTCCTACGTGGACATAGTGTTGACTCTTTACACGAGCTTTATAAATATATATATATCGGTAAACGTATTGACTTTGGACGGTACAAATCTGAAAATTTTAAAGTTTGAAAATCGTTTTCCGAAATGTCCCCCACGTCGCACAGCAAGCCGAGAGATATTTTCGATTTGAGGAGCGAAGCGCGTCGACCAAACACCCGGTGAACTAACCTATGCCGCCGGCGGATTCTTTTTGAGACATCCTAAACTTGGTTCAGTTCGGTAAAAAAGTTATACCACGTTTTTTGGTCAGGTAAAAAGGTCCGTGTATGTGATTATAGATTATACCAAATCTTTTGAGCAGGTAAAAAGGTTATTCGTGTATGAGTTTACATGCAACCACCTGTAAACTGACCTTTTTACCTAACTAAACAAGTATAGGATGTTTCAAAAAATGCAACACGGTGGACAGTGTGGCGCACGGACAACTGAAAATTTATCTATATACACAGATAAAAGATAAAGTGGTATTTATTTAGGTAAAAAGAACAGATAAAAACAATTTTTTAATTTACTTTTGTTTTTACATTATAATATGTATAAAAATGCTGAAAATAAAACTAGTTTTTCTAATTGAATAATCTCGACTAGGCCCCATGAAAACGGTCAATTGCTCGCGACGAAAACGTCACGAAGACTATAAAAAAAAGGGTTTTTGCGTTTCCCCCCTCCCCCGAAAACAGTAAGTACTATACACTTTTCGCTGCGGGTCTGCGGGTAGTTGTTACGCAGCTGTGTACGTGACAAGGTCTCTACGTAAAAAAAAAAACTCGGCGGTTCCTGCTGCTACCAAATATACACATTATTATTATAATTTAAAATGTGGTGTGTGTGTGTACACATATAAATACATATATGTATAGTTACGTGCGCTATTGTAATAACATACTCTACCGGGCTCCTCGTAAAACTGTAAAACCGAATTACCGCTCTAATCACATAATTTCACACAGCGGGACCGTCAGCACACTATAGTGCGCAGCGCGCCCGCTTGTTCCTACCGTGTTTTCGTATTATTATTATTA
>JAIPRM010009004.1:0-15265 GCA_025469315.1 Stegophylla sp. TES_Ste_2020
AAAGTTTCGATCAGTATCTCTATAGAACCGAAATCGTACCCAGATGGTACTTTAAAGAGGTCATTTTTCCAATTTCTCAATACTTTTTCCAAAAACGGGGAAAAACTGTCGAAAAATTGACGAAAAATGGCAAAATATGCAATTACCGCAATTTTCGTAAAATTGAAGATTATTTTTTGACATAACTTCTAAAATAATGCAGCTAAAGACTTGAAATTTTCACCAACTACTAAAAATAATCACGAAAACATTTCATAAAAATTTCAAAAAAAATTGATCAATTTTGAGTTAATTACAGCATTTTGAAAATTTCGGAAATTTCTCATTTTTTTGTTAGTTTTTATGTATTAAAATTTTTGATTTTTGATATTAAGACTTGAAAATTTTACATGACCTTACTGACATATATATATATATAAATATATATATATATGTCTAATTTGACCTATATAATTAACACACAATATTCAGTTACCTACTCAACGTTACAATTCGACTCGACTCGAAAAAAATTATATACAAAAAATTATTTACTATATACTACTCACCCAAAACTATTAAATAATAGTAGTTATTTGTTAAACACATCTAACCTACTATTTTATATTTATATTATTAACTGTCTTCTTTCAGAATCGTTTTATTGAAGAAATGATTTATACGCTCCTTTAAAATTCAATACACCCTTGAAGAGAATCCCACTCGACGTGCGAAGTAAACACTTTTTTTCGTATTCTATATTATCATCGATTTCGGCTGTTCGTAATCACAAAATCATATTTCCACGTCATTAATATGATCTTATTCATTCACAAAACATTATACAATCGGATATATTTTATTATTATTTATCGCGAACACAAAAATATGGCCGTGATTAATTACCGCAGTAGTTAATACGTTTTGTACACTGCACCGACGCGTATTAAGTATTTATAATAAGAATTCGCAACACGATTTGGAGACAGATGAATTTATGAATAATCGCGATAATAATTAATAATTATTCTCGGGAAGTTCTTAGTATAATAATAATTATAATAATAATAATAATAACAATTATTGGACGTGTATAAAACTGGATCGGAAACAATTATTTCGCATTATGAATTCCGTCCGTTTTTTGATTGATGAACAATATCATAAAGTATTAACGTCGTGTACACTTGGATAATAATATTACGTACAAATTTGTCCGTGTAACTATGGCGTGCAGATAATGGCGCACGTCAATTACAATTTAAAAATTACATTTATAGGGAATTACGCGAATTACAATATTTGTATAACAATATGCAGATTTGTTTTGAGTCGAAAACGTAACAAACGAGAAACGCTTTTTTCGGAAATCCTTAACAGAGCTGCAGCAGGCGCGGATCCAGAGGGGGGGGGGTGCTAGGGTGCTATAGCATCCTCCTTGACGTATTGATACCTGATGGTAAAACAAATATTACACACTATACGTATTTTTCAGTAGGCTGGACATGTTTCTAAACTAAATTGGTTGCTAACAAAAAATATATACACATATTTAAATTAATTTTTCCCATAACAATATTGATAAGTGATAATCAGAAGTGATTGAAAAAAAATGTGATATGGATTGGAATTCTCAACATAACCATAGCCTCAGCAGAGCGACCTTTCTCAACTTTGAAAAGGTTGAATAATTATTTGCCATCCACTGTGTCTGCAGCACGTTTAAATCGTTTTGCCATGTTAAATATTCACAAACAGATAGATATAAACCAATAGTCGACACTTTCGCTCGGGGGAAAAAAAAAGGAGGATGGATTTAGAAGATTGGCCAAAAAATTGATGTTTATTTTTCGCTAATCAATTATAAAGAAATAAAGAATATAAAAAAATGGATGCGATAGAATTTGAATTTTTGGTTTAAATTTTATTTGCTTTGTTTATTTATTTATTTTGTTTTGAATAAAGGGATTTGTTTTAAATATATTTTTAAAGTTGTCATTTATGTTTATTCTTTTAAATATTTAGTAATTAGGACTAAAAAGAGGTCATGCCATCAGGATGAAGTATACAGAACACCATAACTTAAGAACCCCCCCCCCATAAAAAAATCCACCACTGCTCTGTAGTCATGTATAATCAAAGCAGCCTGATATAGAATTTTTGAGATCCGGGACAAAATAAAAAATTGTCCAATTATTATTAGTTGTAAATTGAATTATAATTACTAAATTTAATAATAAAAAGTTAATATTAAATAATAAATTGAATAATATTTTAATGTTAGTATTGCAAAATCTTAGCATTTATAATTTCTTTTCTATAAAAATAACGCTTAGGCGGTTATAATAATAGACCATTTCAGTATTTTTATTTCTTAATTTTGCGGCGGTAAAAAATATAATTTATATTCTAACATTTTTTTTTTTTTTTTTTTGAATTTTTGAAATTATTTTTGATGTTAATCATTTTATTTATTTATTTTTTTAATCTACACAATGTAATATAACAGTAAGATTTGCCCGATATTTGGCACACTATGTAGACTTCGTACTGTCCTACAATTTCGTACAATTTTGTTTTGCAAATTTTTAGTGGATAATACTAACAATATGAAATTGAAAACTTCTTAAAATCTGTTTAAATTTTATAAATGAATAATTTGAATTATTTGTATCGCAATTATTGTAGCACGTACTCTACGTTTCCAACGGAAATATATTTCATAGTATATACCATCGCACATGACAATATATATAAAAAAAAAAGGACGTACTTTGCACCTTGGGTATTCTTCGGTTCTCGAGTGGGATACTCTTGTCGATGAATTTTAAAGAAACGATAAATCGATTTTATCAATGAGATAATTCTAAGCGGAGCTCAGTTCATTCGAGATAATTTCGCATAAAAAATTATAAAGTTTGTTATGATGATAAAAATATTTTTTATTCGGCTAGATTTATACTTCACTATTAACTGAGAAAAGTAAAAAAAGAAATTTGGATAAAAAAAATGCGTTAGAAAAATATTTACGAAAATTTTCCAAATTTTATTGCCTCAAAATATTTTTGATACTATTGCCTACATTTTATTATATTTGGTTTGGATTAAAAAGACATAGTCTCCGGGTCTTTTTGTAAAGTTTTAAGTTAAATTTTTTGAAAGTTTTTCTTAAATCTCGAAAAAACTATTGAGAATTTCGAAAAATGACCTTTTAATAGTACTATATCTAGAAGTGAATCAGGATTTAAGACATATGCTGGTCGAAAATTTTGGACAAGTATTTCTATACGAAAACGTGTACAAATAATAATAATAATAATAATAAAAAATTTACAAAAAATGAACATTATTGTAAAAACACTAGCTTCTTCACTCCGCCCAGAATCTAAAATCGAAAAAGAACAAAAAAAAAAAACCGATCGGATGTAATAATTTTTTTTGTACTACTACGTGGTGTAGGAAGTCACCGCCGACATGTGTGCGAGTCGTCGTTCGCGTCAACGTTTAAGACGAGAGACAAAAAAAATTCTCGTCCGTATTTAATTATTTATTTTTTTTTTTTTGGCGTTAAAGACAGATCGTCGCGTTGTGTCGGAGTGCACAGGAAAAGCAGCGAGTGACGCGCGTTCGTCAATATCCCTTTTTGCCCGTCAGTCGGGGGGTGGGGGGGGGTGGAAGGAATGAAAATTCGGCAGAGAAAAAAATAACGAATTAATTGGAAACGAAAGAAAGAATCGTGTCCGATACACAGAACAGAAATCTATTTAGTCGTCGCCGGAGATAAACGAGTAAACGTTGAACGCGACCGGAAGTCCAAAGAGATAATAAAAAAAAAAAAAAAAAAACAGAAACAACTAAGCACGTCAAATTCAATGTGGTGCGTGTACTCGATTCTACTGATATTATGTAATAATTTTTATATAATTTACGTCATTATCACACAAGCGTGTTCTTAAGAATAATAATTACAGTAAAACGCTCGATTGCAATCCAACGGGCGCCTCTTGACTTTTGAACCGCGTTTGCTACTTGCTAGTAGTAATGTTCTAATTTTCAACAATAAGGAGTTACAACAATACAAATCATGACCACCACCTACACGTTTAGCCGTCAATTATCGAGTATAAATATTATACCGATGGTTAATTTATTATAATAAAGTAATAATATTTATATAATAGTTCATATTTTATCAGGAAATTAAGTAGCACTTCGATTATCCAAACGCCAATCAATCGGACGAGAAAAAAAAAAAGCTCCCCCAAGCACGTGCATTTTTTTTTGAAAATAAAATGAAGTGCCAAATCTTCTTATTTCTTTTAAAACATGTTATTTTATTTATAGCTTATTCTATTTTAGTTAAATTATTTATTTATAATTAAATTATTAGACTCTGAACGAAGCGAAGAAGCTAGTGTTTTTACAATGATGTTTATTTTATTTTATTTTTACTTTTTTTTCTGTGTACAACTTTTTGTATGGAAATACTTGTCTAAAAGTTTCGTTCAGTAACTTTTTAAAACCGGATTTGCCTATAGATGGTACTTTAAATAGGTAATTTTTTTGAATTTCTCAATTCTTCATTTTTCTTTTTTTTTTTTTGGAAAAAAAAATTTGACAAAAACTACTTGGAAACCATCTTTTTTTGATCCGAACTATATATGGAGGTCTTTATTATGGCATACACTCCGAAGTAACACCCCAAATCATCCCTGCGGTATTTAGTAATTAATAATATTTTACAACCTACGGATTTGTTTCATTATGATTTATTATTATTATTCACGTGAAATACGAGTATTCGCTGACGGATGCGCGTGCACGTCATGCGTATTTTTCATTTACTGCGATAACGCTCTGCCATAATATGTTAATTTAATATTATTATAAATGTATATTAAAGGTACAGTGAACAATAATTTATTTTAATACACTTCCTCGTAACGATTTTGAAATTATTGCGAAATTACATCTAAACAAAGCAATTCAGATAGTTTGTGCAAAAAAAAAAAAAAAAAACCGAATGTATTAACTGAAAAGTACGCAAACCATTATTTTTCTTTTACGTAATCGCACAGAAAATATTGTAATCATGTTAAGTGGATAATTGAAGTCGAGTTGACTAAAGCTCCTCCGCCATAGAATTGTATTTAATGGAGGGTGCTAGGGGTTGTACGGGACGGTCAGACTCTACAAGAGCCCCACCCCCCCCCTAAATGTATTTTTAGTTTCATGCATCTCAGTGTTATTGACGAATTTTTGGTATTTTCGCCAATATCGAAATTCATAGACTCTGTTACAAATTAAAACGTATTGAAAATTAAAATAAATTACAGCGCACAAAAAGAATATTAAACATAATGTAAAACGTGTGCTGTATATTATATGAATAAAATTAAGGATGGTCGCTTTATTTGACATAAAAAGGGAAGGTTAGATTAAATTGTGTTTGTACTTGGAAAATAATTTTGGTGGGTCTTATAAGCGGCGTCCGCTGTACATGACGATAACATAAAAGTGCATGGACATGCTTCGCACCACGGTTATTCTTCGCTCTTCGGGTCAGATACTCTTGGTGGGTTTGTGGAATTTTAAATACACGATAAATAATTTCCCCAATAATACGATTCCGAATGAAAGAAGTTATAAAGATCGATAATGGTCGTAATTTTCAACACACTTACCAAGAGTATCTAACCCGAAGGCGGAAAAATATCCGTGGTGCGAAATATGTCCGGCTTTTTTGCCTTTACTTTACTTTTTTTCTTATCTAATAAATTAAGGAAAAAATATTCAATGAGAGAAAAAAAAAAGGATAGAAAAATGTCCAAATTTTTTTTTTTCAGATTTTCAAAATTCTCACCAAAATCTTTCTTATATTATTGTCTATCTATGTTTAAATTTTCATAAAGGTTGGATCAAAAAATGATGGTTTCCGAGTCTTTTTTTTGTCAAATATTGGGTAATTTTTCAAAAATAAAATAGTTGAAGAATTGAGAAATTCAAAAAATGACCGCTTTAAAGTACTAACTAGAGGTAAATCGGTTTCCAAAAAGTTACTGATCGAGACTTTTGGACAAGTAGATCCATGCGAAAAAGCGTTCTCAGAAAAAAAAAAAAAATAATAATAATAATAATAAACATCATTGTAAAAACATAAGCTTCTTCACTTCGTACGGAATCTAAAACGAGGCGTAGTTGACATTTAACCTTTTTACACTCGAGATGAAAACCCGGGCGCAGTTTACAAGCGTGATTTCGTTTTCATTTGTACCCTGGGCTCAGATTACAATCGGCCAAAAAAGGGGGTGGTGAGGTTGTTTAATGAATCCCCCTGTATAGTATTATAATGTCGCATACGAACTAGAGTAAATAATAATAATATTATTACTACCGTCAGTTCAGTCGAGGATTATTTCGACAACGTCCCTTTTAAAACGTAAGCAGGTGCGCAGTCACGATACATTATTTAATTAGCTGCAGCATTATGATAATGCGCTCTCGAGTACTTCTGTTCACATACGTATTTATGCGTTATAAATGATTCGCTCTATACGCAGAAACGAGTATATAGGCCGTAACATCCACGATGAGAGGGGGGGTGGGGTGGGGAGGGAGGATCCGGAATTAAAGCAATATATTACACTAATATGATTGGGGGTGGAGGGAAATGAAACCGATCGCGGCTTTTTATTGCGGTTGCGACCGCTGTACACATTTGTATTTTAATAATATATAGGTGAGTACAACAATACGTACAGCGTAGACCTTAAAACGGCGGAAATAATGCAAATTCAGTTTTAACCTTTTATTACTCTTTATTTATTTATTTTTTTTTTTTTAGAATATATATTTTAATATAATATTTATATATATATATATATATATATCCTCCGTCACACCTGCTGTTGACCGTTAAATTATATGAACGCAACGCGTTTACCAAAAAATAAAAAAAATAAAAAAGCAAAAAAAGATGTGTAATAAATAATAAAAAAAAGAAAAATACGTGTATACACGAGAGCATAAATAAAAATACCAATTCACGTAGACACTTGCCGTTTTGCAAATTATTACACTAATACAATGTGCGTTGTATGTGCGTGTACACATATATTATATGATAATGTGAAAGTACGCAAACCCAATAACACATATTATACCGCGTGGATGCAAATTTATATTTTATCGTACCCGAAAACACGATTTGTTATTTCCATAAAAATATTATATTTATAATTTACACGATAATAATATAATATGTCTGCGGGGGGGAGGGGCGTGTCGAGGAGACGCAGGATTTGTGTGTGTGTATACAAATAATATATTTTGAAGTGTGCCCGCCCCTTTTTTGGCCGTAGAAATGCAAAAATTTGGATTGTTTTTTTGGAATGTTCAAGTCATTACACGTAAACAATGTTTTCCTTGACCTTTTTTTATACACCTCACCTTAAGGATGGATGTCCTGTGGGTGATACCAATTTAATTTTTAAAATTGCACCCTCATGTTTTAACAACGGAATTTTATTCAGATCATATCTTTGTGAATTTTAATTTATTGATATTCGAGCGAGAAGTTTTTTTAACTATTCAAATAAAAATATCGAGGATATAGTGTTTTGAGTATACATTACCTACTATCATGTAGGCAATTAGAAACGCATCCAAGAGATGACTTCTTTAATATTTAAATTTGAATCATTGAAAAACTACTCGTTTCTCGAGTACACCGAAATTCGTACGAGTAGTTTATGTTTTACAATATTGCGAGTAGTTAATTAGTAGTTAGCTAGTTAGCTGGTAGAATCATAGATTCGTAATAATTACGTAATGCGTTAGCGACTAAAATATGTGTCCGAGAGAATATTATCCAAAATACGAGTACCTACTTAAATTTGAGTAATTCAAAAACTATGTGTGTTCGAATTTAGATTTTAATACGTTGAAATTCACAGAAAAATGACCTGAAAAAATTCTGTAGTTAAAATAAATAGATTAAAATAACGATCCGTTTGAAAAAAAAAGTTTGTATCACCACAGAAAATCTTTAAGGTGATATGAAAAAAATTAGTTATGGAAAACATAGTTTTTATGGTGACTTGAACATTTCAAAACAAAAAATCCAATATTTTCATTTTTACACCAATAAGATGGTGAGCATGCTTAGTTCAATCATAGTATACGTTAAAATATTGTTTAAACTAACCCATGACCATACGTATACCTAAATGAAGCATTGAAATGGAATACGCTTAGAGTGACCTATTAAAAAAAAAAAAACAAATTACCGTATCGAAATATTGTATCCCTTGCTCAATCGGATCATTGATAAACAACTGTTATCATACTTTAAAATTAATGTTATTGTTTTTGTATATCTTATCTATAATATGATAATATCAAAATGTAAAGTGGTACCAACCAAATAAGAAAAATAATTTTATTTTTCTCAAAATGGTCACTCTTAGCGTATTCTGTTAGATTGCTTCAATTCACTATACGTAACAGTATACGGTATGGCCCCTCTATATTTTCTTTACTCTGTGGTTTAAACTTTTCAATTAAGCGCGCGAAGCCTTCGGATCTTGTGCAGAGTTTTATATTATTTTACTGACTAAATTCGAACAGGGAATAAAACAAAATCTTATATATTTTGATGCTTTTATATATCACACCAAACATAATATTATTATTATTGCACAGTGGAATGTTAGAAACTTCAGGACTCCTCTTGCACAACGGACTTTAAACCGCCTCGAGAGGAAAAAATTCTCGATGCGCTTGGCAAATGCGCGTACTCGCGCTAATTCCCGTTTTTCGAATAAAATATGCTACTGCATACACACAGAACGACCACTTCTCTACGATTGTTCGATTTAAATATTTCGGATTTTATCGCCATACCTTTTTGAAAAATTTCAGTAGAGTAACTATACGCGGAACGTAGCTTTAAAATTATATATACATATATATATACGTGCATTTATGTCAATACTATTATATACAGCATTGCGAACGGTTGGTTGATATTTAAAGTTCTATTTCAAATGAAAAAACAACGATTAAATGTAATATTCGTTAAAAACGTATTTGATTCGATATTAAACAGTGTATTATTATAATATATGCGAGGCCTGTTCAGAAATTTTCTGAATTTTGTTTTAGGTTCTGAGCGAAAAGAAGATACGAGTATTTTTACATTAGTGATCATTTTTCTTTTTTCTTTTTGCTTTTTTTACGTGTATACGTTTTTATATAGAAATACTTCTCCAAAAGTTTCGATCAGCCACTTAATAGAAACAGGATTTTTTTTAAGATGGTACTTTTGAGAGGTCATTTTTTGAAATTCTCAATAGTTTTTTAAAAATTTGAAGAAAACTACCCAAAAATGTCACAAAAAAGACTCAGAAACTATCTTTTTTAATCCGAACTTTTTGAAAAGTTAAATATAGACAGATGATAACACAAGAATTAATATTTTGGCCAGAGAAAATGTTGAAAACTTAAAAAGTCGAGTATAGACAAGAAAACCGAGATAAACTCGCACCATGGGTATTTTTCGCTCCTTGGGTCGCATACTCTTGACGGGTGTATTGAAAATTACGACTTTTACAGTTCTTTATATAATTAACATACTTCGTTTCAAATCGTATTATTGAAGAGATGATTGATCGTTTCTTTAAAATACAACACACTCACCAAGAGTATCTGACCCGAAGAGTGAACAATACTCGAGGTGTGAATTATATCCAAATTTCTTGACTATACGTTACTTTACTTTGCTTATTTTTGCTTTACTTTACATCACTTTACTTTTTCGTATCACCTTATTTATTTTTTATTCAATGACAGTATTTATTAAATCTCACTTCTTTGATCACGCAATTACAATTATTAAAATAATACACATCAAATAGGTACACATTATTTAGTATAGTTCGTAGTTTCGAAATATTTATTTTTAATTTCAGGTTTACTCCGAGAAGACAAAAATTGAATGTTTAAAAAAAAAAATAGATACCAATAATTGTAATAGTTTTATTTTGGCTAATAAGCGTTATCAGGATTTTATATCATTTGTGACGTCGAAACTTAGCCGAAATCGGTTTTTAAATTTTAAAAGCAGGTTTTAAACGAATTGAAAAAAAGCCCCATTCGCCGAATTTTATTTCAACAAATCTCATTTCGCCAAAAATATATAAATTTAAGTTTATACTCTTCCAAAAGCTTTACAAAGCTATGATATTTATTACCACTATTTATCAAATCATTACACAAATATAATGTAAAATAATAATTTTAAAATTCCCGAATGAATATACATAATATGTAAATATTACTAGTCATTTTTAATATTTTCAAGTATTACAATATATTGATAATTCATATTCAAATTATAATTATTAATTTTTACTATCATTATTCTTGATATTATATTTTAGATTCTGATCAAAGTTAAGAAACTAGTATTTTTACAATGATGTTTATTCTTTTTATTTTTTGTCATTTTGACGATATGACGATTATTATTATTGTTCTTTGTATTAATAACTTCCTTTGTTCAGAATCGTCTTGTCGAAGAAATTATTTATCGTTTCTTTAAAATTCTACACACCCACCAAGAGTATTTGACCCGAGAAGCAAAGAATATCCGTGGTTCAAAGTGTCTGGCTTTCTTGTCTATGATTTTTTTTAAGTTAATTTTTTTAGTAGGTAGTTATGAAACTGAAAAACATATTTCAGCGAAGGGGGAATAAACCGTGACGTCATGGTATCTATATTAAATTGTATAAATATACAATATATTTTTCTAGCTGAGTCACGTTAATTTCATTATTTCAAATTTAGTTTGGATAAAATTAAAGGTTTAGAAGTTAAAAGCGCCTTACGGACTTCTAGTTAAAAAATAAATCAAAACATTTACACACGAATGATCAGCAAGTGGAAAAAGGCGTCGACTGCTCCGACAGGGGGGTGCACCGGGAAAGTGTCGGGGCTCCAAAGTGCCCATTCGCACCTAACCTAGCACCCGCTCACCTTATATATATATTATGACGTATTATCACGTGTGTATGTTAGTGTTCGGGTGTGCGGGACTTCGCTGCAGTGTTATCTCGTTAAATTTTCATACGGGAATGGTATTGCGCGAAAAGTTATCGTACCGTTAATGAGCTTCGCTCGTGACTCTTGACGCGATTACGTGCAGCGTCGCAAATCTGCGAGGAACGAGACAGAATAATACTCCTTTTGAAAGTATTAGCGAGTGTGTATACTCCTAAGTGCACGTGCACTCGATGGATTCGGTGCGAGGGACGGACAATCGTCGTCTGAGGGGTGTGCGCCGGCGTGATAAGGGATGTAGGAGCTCGACCAGCTTATCCCCTCACCCAAATTCCATAAAAAAATTATGATTTATTTCGAATATGTATGTGTACTATGCATTCGGTTGACACTGCAGTAAATCCGACCCTATATCTTTACTCGAATTCAAAACAACGCAATACCAAATCTAATTTTGATTTATTCCATTGCGATTACAGTGAAATTTCTGAGTCACGGGCGCCGTTTGGGGAGGACGAGGAGAATAGTTTTTGTGTAACTCTCAGAAGTCATCATATTAACAAGGAAAAACTACCACGAATTTAACTAGACTTAATGTGTATATGTAACCTAGATTTTACGAAATCGATTTTAGTAATTTACTAGTACGTTTAAAACTAATAGTACCTACTAAAAAACATTAATAAAAATAGTGAAATATAGAATAAATCTTTAAAAAAAAATTTGAACGCTTTAAGGATGAATATAAAATTTTGAAATTGTTGAAAATAGTAAATACCTCGTTTTTTTGTAGATATTTTTCTAATAAATTTTTTAATTCTTAATTCAATTAAATACATTTTTGGTTTTCTCTGAATCAAACTCGTGATCTTTTTTAAAAGGACGCATGTTTTCACTTTAGACCAGCGGTTCCCAAACTTCTTCAACCCCGGAGCCTTTTTTAAGCGTTATTTTCTCCCGGAGCCCCAAGAAATATTTAATGTTAAGTTTAATTTTCCTTTGTTCCTTTATGATACATAATATACAGCATGTTCACCCCTTTTTCTGAGCATAAAAATGGAAATATTTTGGTTTTTTCTTTCGTAATGTTCAAGTCACTATAGCAACAATGTGTTCTACATAACTTTTTTTTCAATATATCACCTTTAGGATGATATTGTGGCATAACAAACAATTATTATTATTAGAATATTATTAAATTTTTATGGTAGGGAGCCTTTATGAAACACTTGCGGAGCCTTAAGGGCTCCGCGGAGCACAGTTTGGGAACCGCTGCTTTAGACCATACACTATTCAAGGATCACGGAAACCAAACTTTACCACAGATATCATAGAAAATTTTGATTCTAATATCTTGACTATATGGGACGTGATATAAAAATGTACACAAAATATTAAAAAAGGACGTACTTTGCACCTCGAGTGGGATACTCTTGTGGGTATATTGAATTATAAAGGAATGATAAATAATTTCTTTAATAAGACGATTCTAAGTGGAATTTCAATCTATTTAAGACAATTTTTCATAAAATTTATAGTGTTTGTTATGATTGATAGAAAAAAAAAAAAAATATTATTACTCAGTCACTTTTATATTTCACTATTGACTGTGGGGGGAGGGGAATTTGATGTGAAAAAAATTTCAAAATTTTTTTTCATATTTTCAAAATTTTTTTTCGCCAAAATGTTTCTCATATTATTGTCTAACTATATTTAGGGTTTCATAAAGTTTGGATTGAAAAATTGGATTGGATGTTACGCAGTTAAATTTTTAGAATTCCCTGACTTTTCCAGATTTTCTATGATTTCTATAAAAATTTTCCAGTGATATACACCCATAATTCATAAACCATACAAATATCTTTTAGATTTTGAATGGAGCGAAGAAACTATTGATGTGTATTAAAAAAAATTAACATTTTTTTTCATATGGAAATACTTGTCCAAAAGTTTTGACTAGCAACTACAGAGACCACTAGATGGTACTTCTAAGAGGTCATTTTTCAAAATTCTCAATAGTTTTCTCAAAATTTGGGAAAAATTACCCAAAATTTGATAAGAAAGACAAGGATCTACCTTTTTTTTTGTCCAAACTTAATAAAAAATTTAATTAAGATAGACTAGTAGACAATAGTATGAGAAATATTTTGAAGCAATAAAATACATTTTTTTATAGATTATAAAAATGTAAGACTAAATGAATTAGGCACACAGTATAAGTTAACCCTAAAGGGACTACATATACCTTTACTATAAATAATTTTTCAGATATTATTGGAAAATTCCCTGACTTTTCCCTGTTTTCCATACTTTAATTAAATTCCCTGACATTTCCAGGTTTTCAAGGTTTTGCAGTGGCGTAACAACCCTGGAATTTCGAAAAATGACCTGTTAAAAGTACCATCTGGAGGTAATTTTAGATTCGAAAAGTTGCTGTTGGAAACGTTAGGAGGACAAGGATTTCGTCTAAACGAAAACGTACTTAAATATACACATAAAAAATTACAATTAATATATTATATATATATATATAATTAAAATTTATATATAACTCATATGCGTTTTGGAAGCCATTCGAGAGCGATATCAGCACAACGACGGAATTAAGGGAATGTGGTGTTAGTGTGTTACGGGGATGAGGTGTCGCAGGGTAAAACGGGTGAACTATTCTCATATATATACATATTATATGCCTATATTCCGAGTAACCTTCGAATTTCGAATTTCCCCCAACAGTATATTATTATTATTATTATTATTATTATTATGTATTCACGTGATTGACAATTTACCCGACAGCGTTTGGCAAACTTTTAGTCCTTTCGCCGCGAACGTCACAAATCTAATGCGTTTCAGACGCGGTTGCTCATATAGTGCGCGAGTGTCACTGTTATATACAACACATAAAATGTGTTATAATGCAATATGCATGTGTACGCCTACGTGTACAATACAGCATAATATTATGGGCAATGTGTTTAGAAATTGTTGTAGACGAATTCGCGTTCGAATGCAGGATATTATCTGAGGATGGGGCCGGCGATTGAATTCAGCACAATCCGAATCAATGAGCTCCAGGAGAACATTTATCAGAGGAGGAGGGGCAGGAATAATGTAATCAATTACCGAAAACGCATTGAAAATAAATTCGATTCTTTTTACATCACAAAATACATCAGAACTGTACGATATTTATCAAGTGTTCAAAAAAATTATTGAAATATTACAATATTATTAAAATTTTTTTTTTTTACAAAATATTCAGATTAATAATTAATAAAATATTGTTGTTGCCGTTCGAAAAATTCACGAATCTGAAAACGGCTAAGAAACATTTCTTTTCTTAGGCATTTTTCTTATTTTCCAAAAAATAATGCATTGGTCTAAAACGAAAGCCAGACATACTTTTCACCATAGGTATTTTTCGCTGCTCGCATCAGATACTCTTGGTAATCGTGTTGAATTTTAAAGCAACAATAAATCATTTCTTCTATAATACAATTCAGAGCAAAATAAGTTAATAATATAAAGAACAATAATAGTCGTAACTTTCAACACACCCACCAAGAGTATCTAACCCGAAGAGCAAATAATACCCATGGTGTGAAGTACGTTAAGCTTTCTTGATTCATGTTTGTACTTAACCTATCTTTGCTATACTTTTCATTGTTTTACTTTCCTTTACATTACTTAACTTTACTTTTTTTTATCCAATAAATAAAATAGGACAGACAACATTTTACTAAAAATAAAAAATACGAAAAGAAGTGTAAGGAAAAATATTCCAAAATTTTTTTGTGCTTCAATATTTTTTTATCGATATTTAAATTTTCATAAAGTTTGGATTAAAAAGAGACAGTTTCTGTGTCTTTTTTATCAAATTTTGAGTAGATTTCCCCAAATTTCGAGAAAACAATTGATATATTTGATATTTTTTTTAAAATATTTTCTACGTCGAATGATCGGCGATTGTCAGCAGCCAGAATAGTTTTCTTTAAACTTGAATCTTATATTTAATAATATAATATAATATATAGTATATAATATATGTGTGTGTGTGTGTGATTTATATATATTACAAATAAAATAATACCATAAAGTTTTTAATTAATTAAAAATTGAGCAAGTTTTCCCTTAAAAATGTATGAATGTGTAGAATATGCATGAAATATGCACAAAATAACGAAATATGCAGTTTTTTTTAAAATGTTTAAAATATGCAAAA
>JAIPRM010009005.1:0-15263 GCA_025469315.1 Stegophylla sp. TES_Ste_2020
GTACTCTATCAAAAAAATATTTAAAAAAATTATAATTTTTAATTCACTTTTAATTAAAGTAATACAAAGTTCGTCACAAATTAGTCAAGCAACACACACACTTTATAATTTCGTATTACACACATTGGATTTTGTATTACACACAGTGTGGCGTATTACACACAAAAATAGGCCCTGCAGAGTGGTGAGAGATGGAACTGGAAGCAAGTGCCACTTCTGTAAAATGATGATTGTTAACTCCACTACAATACCGGTTAGATAAAAAGGTGAAAAAATGTCTAATGTAAACTTCGCCAATTTTAAGGCTTTCCCGCATTGCGTCAAATCTAGTTATAGAAAATAATTTTGTCTTCGTTAAAATATTCGAAAAGAGTTTTATGCACAAAATTCATTAATATTTTTTTGTAATATTTGTAATTTATTGTTTTTATACATTTTTAAAATTTATTTATAAATATATATATATTAATGCTCAAATAAAATTAATTTTAATCAATATATAATTTTAACTAGTGGCACACGCAGGATTTTTTTTCGGGGAGGGTTCTTACAAAATTTGATGGAACTCATGTCTTATGTTTTCTACATGACCGTCGATGGCGTTACATGTCATCAACGTTTTCTAGTTTCCAATATTTACTTTTTTGATTTTTTGCAAATTTTAATCGTAAATTGCAGTTATTTTATATTATGTAAGTACCACTCTAGACTTTAGTACAAGACATGGCATGGAAAAAATGCAAAAAAATCTAATTGTGGAGCGAGCGACTACTTGTAGATAAATTACGTAATATAAATAATAGGTAGTAATTGTAATAAATATGTAAACGAACAGATACGTCTTTTCGTGTAGATAACATACGACGCAAGTTCTGAATCAACCATTTTCTTTGTTGAAAATCACATATAGGTACTATTAACAAGTTAGCCACTGTAACAGCAATTGATTCTTGAAATAATATGATGTAACAAAACAAATTTATTTACTACCCACCTAAAAATTATGGTTTTTTTAGAACCTAAGACAAATAAATTCGACAAATAAATCAAAATCTTATTTTTTACGCTTTGGAAATGTGTACTGTCTTTGTTACAGTAAAACTATAGTTATCGTAGACTATAATTCAAAGAGCAAACCAATTTTTATTTATTTAAAAAAAAAATTGTTTTCAGGAGTTTTTAAATGTATTTGACGATTTTCATGATTCAAAAACCTTTTTTAAAAAATATTAATCAAGTGTTTGATATTCGCTCGTTAAGCCCATTCGGCGCAATCGACACTACTCTTTGCAAATCAAAAATGTCCCTCTATTTCATATAAAAAACTTACCTAAGGGATTAATAGTTTAAGAAAATTACATTTAAATAACAAAATAAAAACTTCTATCGTAACCCTATACTGCAAAATCGACAAAATTCAAATTACCCTATCTCCAAAGCGATTTCCACAAAAATCGGTTTACACCCTTATTTTCTGAATCAAAAAAGTAAAGTAAAGCAAAGTAAAGTAAAGGCAAGAAAGCCGGACATACTTTGTACCACGGATATTCTTCGCTTTTCGGGTTAGATAGTCTTGGAGAGTTTGTGGAATTTCAAAAAAACGATAAATCATTTCTTCAATATGACGATTATGAACGAAAGTAGTTAATAATATAAAAATCAATAATGGTCGTAATTTTCAACACACTTACTAAGGGTATTTGACGAGAAGAGCGAATATATGTTTGACATTCTGATAACATAGTATTTTGTGCCAGTGTTCTAATGTTAATTTCTGAACTGTAACGTTAACATTATGTTGTATTCTAGTGTTCTGTTTGCACTATTCATTGAGTCCCATGCACTGTAAAAATGCCTATAGCTGTCAGGTAATGTCATTAAAGTTAGTTTTTGTAATCAACGTTGACTCTGAGATTGGTTCTCCCATTTGTTTTAGTTGTCTACTTAGATTTTCTAATTTTGAAATATAACCATTATATAACTATAGAAACTGTTGCACTATTTTTATGCTTGTATCCGATACTTGTTCGTAGACACTTAACAACTTGTTCCACATTTCATTCGCTGTGTCACAATTCATAATATACTGTTAAGGTTATTCATCTACTGATGTAATGATACATTTTTTAGCCGTATTATCAGCCCGTTTCCATATAGAATAGTCCACATTGTACCTTTTTTTGGCGTCTTCGTCCGATTCACTACTTTTTTTTGATGGCATTGGTTTCTTTGAGTTTTCGTTTACCGCATCAAATATTTCTGCTGCATTCATTATTACCTTCATCTGAAATTTCCAAAAGTCCCAATTTGATGCATCTTTGAGTTTGTTGATTTTAAATTGTTCGTTTTCTTTTCCATATTTAAAAAAAAACGTAAATGTACATTATCTACACATTTAGAAACGGATTCGCACTACACTGCACTAACTTCGCGAATTATTATTGCAGTACACTTTATGTACACAAACACACGAATCTTATTAGGTAACCATACACGACTCTACTATTAAGACTTTACTTCTGGTTCCATAACCTGTTGAAGTACACAGATATATACATATAGAAGCCAAGGTATATAATAATAAGATCAATATAATAATATATAATAAGTATAATGATACAACATACAACGGTATAATAAGGTGTAATATAAATCAACGACTAAGTATCCTACCTAACATACAGAATAAAATATGCTATAGTATTATAAAATGCATTCTCAGTGTCTTTAGCAATACAGTGTGAATAGATTATTTATAAAATACATGTTATAGGCCATAGGATGTCTTATTTATTAATTCCAATTCTATAAATGAAATATTTAAGGATTAATTATAATGACACAGTTTTATTTTAGACGAAGAAGTTAGTGTTTTTACAATGATGTTTAATTTTTTTTCTGTCAACATTTTTTTGTATGGAAATACTCAGTGGTGTATTAGAGGGTATATTTAGGCATATGACGACGTACATCATCATATTTATATAATTACTATAAAAATACATATATACTCATACGTATGAAAATACAAAAGGATTTATTTGTTGCAAAAAATACTGTTTATACAAATTAAAGTGAAGCAAAGATAAGTAAAGTAAAGTGAATTAAATTAAGATAAATAAAGTATAGACAAGATAGCCGGACATAATTCGCACCACAGCTATTCTTCGATCCTCGAGTCAGATACTCTTGGTGGGTATGTTGAATTTTAAAGAAACGATAAATAATTTCTTCAATAATACGATTCAGAGCAAAGTGTTAATAATATACAGAATAATAATGGTCGTCATTTTCAACACATTCACCAAGAGTATCTGAACTCATATAATTTAAAATTTTCTTTCATCAAAATATTTTTTCTATTATTGTTTACCAAAATATCTTTATTTAAATTTTCATAAAGTTTGGATTAAAAAAAGTTTTAAAGGTGTTTTAGTAAAATTTTGTTTAGTTTTTTCAAATTTTGAAAAAATTATTGAATATCTATATCAAAAAATTATCTCTCTAAAATATTATCTAGAGCTGAATTTCGATCCTAAAAATTGCTGGTCAAATCTATTCGACTAGTATTTCTATACGAAAAAGTAATAACAGATAATGAAAAGCCGGACATACTTCGCACGACGGGTGATATTCTCTTGACGGGCGTATTAAATTCTATAGAAACGATAAATCATTTCTTCAGTAAAACGATTCTAAACGAAGGAAGTAAATAATATAAGAAAAAAAATGTCCAAAATTTTTTTTCACATTTTCAAAATTTTCTTGCGCCAAAATCTTTTTTATAGGATTTTCTATCTATGTTTAAATTTTCATAAAATTCTAATCAAAAAATGATGGTTTTCGATTCGTTTTTGTCAAATTTTGGGTAGTTTTCCCCCAAAAAAAACATTGAAGAATTGAGAAATTCAAATAATGACCTCTCTAAAGTACAATCTAGAGGCGAATCGAGTTTCAAAAAGTTATTGATCGAAACTTTTGGACAAGTATTTCTCTACGTGAAGTTGTACATAGAATAAAAAAAATAAATAAATAAACATCATTGTAAAAACACTTCTTCACTTCGCTCAGAATCTAAAATAAACATTATTGTAAATATACTGCTTATAGATTCTTTGCTCCTCTCAAAATCTCATATACAAGCAGTGTTCATTGAAATATATTTTCAATTAAGATATATTTTTTTCTGTTCTAAATAATTAAAATTTAAAACATCGATATGAAAAACATAATTTTTTCTTACTTGTCACAGGATATCTATTATTTATGTCCTTAATTTTTCCGTATTTTGTTGTTTTATCTAGTTTGATGTACTAGTGTTGAAATTATTGGCATTGGTAAATAAATGAAATTATCTCGCATATTATTGAATTTTTTTTTTATTATATTTTTTTTCATTATTATATCTTGATTATTATTATTATTATTATTATTTTTTAACAACCAACAAACTTTTTTCATTACAAGTAATTTAATTCATTGGCTATAAATTATAAATACGACGTCTTATTAAAACCTAAAAATATTCAACAGTATTTTAAAGATTTTATAATTTTATTTTGGTGTAATATGCGTATATGTTGTATTTATTTCTACCTAATTCTAAGATTATACCATTAAACAGGTTGAAGTGAATCTGGTATGTGGTTCGTTAGCTTTTTTTATGATATTTATTAATATAATCATAAAATGGTTTTATTTTAATGAATTCAACAGATTTAACTTCATAACAGTATCATAATGAACGATTTTTGATATAGATGACAACAATTTTGTACACGGATTTTTGTCAATATTTGCTATTTTGTTTTGCTCGAAATAAATATATATATACATATATTTTTTTTTTTTTGTTTAAGTGTCATGTATTCCAAAAATAAGGAAAGCTATGAAAAAGATTCATACTTTAAAGTATATTTAGCAGGTTCTTGTTAACCTATATTAACATAATAATAATAATAATACATTTGTTAATATTTTGATATTTGTGTATAAAAAAATCTTAAATTCCAAAATCGTCAGTTGAAGCAAACCGCTTCATAAAGTACCAAATGTGCTATTAGGGAAAGAATTAGTTTCCAAGCC
The DNA here is from genome assembly GCA_025469315.1 of Stegophylla sp. TES_Ste_2020. NCBI lineage: Eukaryota > Metazoa > Arthropoda > Insecta > Hemiptera > Aphididae > Stegophylla > Stegophylla sp. TES_Ste_2020. Next base: position 5,086 of record JAIPRM010009005.1, read on the forward strand.
CCTCCAAAACCCCAAAATCACTCAAAGTTCCACCAGGTTTTCTTAAATTGCATAAGGTGTATGTCCTTAGGGAAACACCAAAATGTAACATTTATTTTTTTAACGAAAATTAATCAGTTGTTTTGCAAATAAACAAGGTAAAAATATTGATTATGCTCAAAATGTTGTTAAATATAAATTTTTTTAAAATTAAAATAGTTTTCAATTTACTTCTCCAATCAATTAAAGTGGGTTTTAATAAAAATTAAAAACCTGGCCCACTTCACCCAATACGGATGGGTAAAATGGATCATTATTTGACACGAAAAAAAAAATAAATGATAATAAACAGAAAAATTTTAAAAATATTTTCATTAATTGTTGTTATATCTGTATTATACATTTCAAGTTTCATTTATTTATATTTAATAGATTCTTTGAAATCATCAAAAACATCAAAAAATTGTGTGTACTTCAGCCCGTTATATTACATACTAACATTTTCTTTAAAAAAATTTAATGTTTTTGAAAAAAATAATTTTTCCAGAATTCAAATACTACTCTACAGTGCTATAAATTGAGCGTAATTTTAATTAAACATATTATTATTATTATTATTATTATTTTTTATGAGTAAAAACTAATAATTAATTAAAATAATAACTTATTAATAGTAATTCCTACTACGATCGTCTTAGAACTAAACGGCCGTGAGAGAAACATTTTTTTTCATAAATTCTTATTTATATAGTTTGTTCATTGTTACTTTGAGATCATTCGAAACAGTTATCCGTAGGTTATAAGTTGTAACAGTAGGGCTGGATTCAAAATGGACGAAAAACAGGAATATTCAGTACAAGTAAAAAATGCCTGCAAATTATATCCTCCAGATTTTCAAGTGCTAAATGGATTCAATATGAATGTACCTAATGGCTCCATGTATGTATAATATTTGTTTTATGATAATGTTAACCATGTATTTAAAATCTTGATGCACGAAATTCTATAAGCTATAATTGTTGATACTTATAGAATAAAATATTTATGGACCGATATGGGACATATGCGTTATTAAATAAAACCCGTTCCGCGCAAAACTTCTCATGGTTTTAATTTTTGATGTTTTCAAATTTTTTTTCTGTAAAAATGACTCACTTTTACTTAAGGTTTTTGTGAGATACTAAGAACATAATTTCATACAAATCTGAAGGTCAATTTAAATTCAGTTGAATATTTAGAAACACTGCCTTTGTCTAGTAATTCACAGGAAATTTAATTGAAATGTTGATTTCATAGATCCAATGGAAACACATTTTAATTTCAATTAAAAACTGATTTAAAAAATTATTAAAAACTGAAGCCATGAGAGTTTTTTCTGCAAAACAATTTGAAGTAGGTAACAAAATTAAAACGTTTTACACTATGTAAATACTTTATTTCGCATATATAAATATATATATTGTGAATGTTTTTAATTTTTGATCGTTAAAATCTAGCTGTATCTACCTACTCGCTTGTTTCTTAATTAATTTTACAATCATAACTTAAACTATCAGCATACTCTAAATAACAGAAAAAAATATCAAATATAGGGCCTTATGAAAAAGCGATTCAAAAATAATAATCAAACAGTATTTATTCAATTTCAATTTTCTTCACAAATCACTCTTGATTATTAATAGGGTTAAGATTTTGAGGTAAATACCTTTTTTTTTGAGGATAAATCATAGAAAGACGATTCTTATACGAAAATGTTTTTCATTTAATTTCCACGCTAATGGAAAAATATGTAAATGCCTATATAATTGCTTTACTTCCTTTTTAATATTTTATGTTAAATTAACAATTTATTACATCAATTTTGTACATTTTTACTAAAAAAAATATAAGAACTTGCAAAAATATGATGAATATGAAGATATAATGAAGATAAGTTATCAACATATATTTGGTCAAGTTTTTTAACAAATAATAGTTTTAAATTGTTAAATAATTTTATTTCATAATTTTTCTTTAAATACCTTGTTTTGCTTTTTTCAAATTTTAGTGACATTTTTTTTTATAATTTATATTATCTTAAAATTCGAACCCTAGACTTATGAATTAAGTATTTATATTTGACTTTATCGATTTCATACATACATTTTAAAAATTAGTATAAAAAAATACCAAATTATAATATTCTGTGCTATTGACCTATCTCATTTTATTTTATAATAAATCATCTGCAATATAATCGTTTATTTAGAATAACTAGAATAAAAAATTTTTCTTACGTAGGCACTTATTATATTATGTTTAGACAGCTGATTAAATTTATAAAAAATATGAATACCTTGAAAAGATATCCTCGGCAATTGTAGCAATGTATTTGGCTAGAGTTTGTCCATAAAATAATAGTATAAACAACATTTTATTTCGTGTGATTATGTTTTTATTATTGTACACGCGGCAAAAGCATAACGAAACACGAACATATTATGTTTTTCAAAAGTGACGAAAGTCCGAAAACTTTCTCCAAACTGTATGACAGTATGAAACAACTAATACGTGACATAAATAATAAGTATAGAAAACAATTTAAGCTGATGTTCCTGACTCAGCTTCCGTTAATACCTTTTTCGTATTCTCGTTCATAAATTCTATAAAATAAAAAGAATGCAGCATGAACTTGATACAGACCAGAATAATCATCCATAAGTTAGTTTTTATAGATAAAGTCGAGTATTTGCTTTAACAGGTACAAGTATATATCAATGCCGAATCTTTAACGTTGGAGGCCTTGTAGGTTTGAAAAGTAATTTTGGGCTATCACTAAAAACAACTTATCGTTAAATATTTTAATTTAAAAAAATAAATAAATTGTATCAGATTTTCATAGATTTTAACTTTAATTGGACTAATATGATAAATCTTCTGTACCTTGGAATCGATTTATGAGTTGTGATAAAACTGTGTCTCTTATTGGATACAATTTTTTGATTTAAGTAATTTTTTTAATTTTTCGAAGACATGATGTTAATTAAAAATTGACAATATATTATTTTATGAGCTAATTATTTTATGTTTTATTAGATTTTAATACACAGTTTTATACATGGCACATAGGGACACAACTATTGTATGACAACGGATTGTGTTGTAACATTCTTGCTAAATAAATTATAATAATATTATAACTCATAATCAATGATAATATAGGTAATATACATTAGTTAAAGAATATAATTATTTAACCGTAGTACAATTAAAATTGTAGGTACCAATGTAGATACACCTATATAGTAAAAAAATATTAGATTAATAATGTTTTTTGTACAATTTCAACAAGATAGATGTAAAATAATTAAATACAAATATATAATATTTTATTTACATATATTTACTAAGCTTTTATCAAATAATATTACAGCTCAATGATTATAAACTTATAAACTTAAAAAACAGATTCTCAAAAAATATTTTGTTGAAACAAATATATTTATTTAACTAAATAGTTTAATGTTTCTTAATGTCAAGAAAAATCGGATATTAGAATATTTGATTTTTTTTCAACAGTTCATATAATAATTTTATAGTTAACTAGTACTATGGATATTTCCCAATCAAGGTTCTACTGTCCGCTAGAATAAAGGCTATATTGAATTGTAACAGATTCCGACTCCACGTCATCGCGCATATAAAACGGCTTATTTCCGTGATCATTTGAGGACAGATAATAATTATTCTAATCCTCTCCTAAAGTCTATAAAACAATATATTTGAATGTTTCATAAAAATTATTATTTTATGGATCTATTTTATTAAAATTCACTCAAAATCCATTTCTGAAAGCGTATTATTTATATTTAACTCTAAATTATGATTTTCTGTATGTTAACTATCTACAATTATACATATTATACATCTACACATAAATATATATATATGTGGATGTGTGTGTGTGTGTGTGTGTGTGTGTGTGTGTGTGTGTATGGAGTTAAAATGAGTTTTGATATTTCTTTTGAGTTATTTGTACAATGTACATATTACAAAAGCACAGCACGATACGTCATTCAAAATGTATTTAAATTTAATGTTTATATTACAGACAACGTTATATCGATAAGAATCGAACTTCGAAGTCTCTTATTAAAAAAAAAAAAACAAATCAATATTAAACCTTATGATTTTTTCACAGTTTGTTTTTTTTAAACATCTCGGCTAGTTAAACGAAAAAATTGTAATTAAGCATGACCTTTGCATATAGAAGTCATTACCTCGTAACGGATTACATTACAATAGTTCAAATACCATATACATTTTTGGCTTTTTTTATATGGATTAATGCATTTAAATCGACCGCTATTTAATCGGAAAAAATAATAGTTTTAGAGATTTAAAGATTATTCAAAGATTATTAAAGATCTATATTTTTATACAATAATAAAAATACCTATTTTTACACAGTCAATGTGGAAGGGACGAGTTTTACACCCTAAACATCCACTCTAAAAATATGATATTAAATATCTATTTACTCCTTATATATTTTTATATATTATAGGTTGAAATAATTGAATTTTATACAACTTTGTAAATTTGATAGTATTATCTTAATAGTAATGTGTATATAATATATATTACATATCACTATGTAATAAATAATAAATTAATATATTAATATTAAATGATTAATATTTATATATATATATATATATATAATTTTCAATTTTGCAATAATTAATTAAAACATTTGACTAATCATGTTAGTATGGCGTAGTAGAACAGCGATACCGTTATGACGCGACAGTGCCGGGGTTCGGTTCCAACCCAGCATTCGGAATTTTTCGCATTTTTTTTTCTTATATTATTAACTTCCTTCGTTCAGAATCGTTTTATTGAAAAAAAGATTTATCGTTTCTTTAAAATTCAACACACCCGTTAAGAGAATCCCACTCGACGTGCGAAGAACTCCCCGACGAGCGAAGTATTTTTAATTTTTAAATTACGAATATTATAGAAAATTAATTAAATTTATAAATTTATACTTAAATAAAAGCAATAAAACGTGGAATACCTATATAATATACGTAATAAAAATTACCTATATTAGACACAAATTAAAATTGTTAATTTAATTGAAAATAGAGCTAAAATCAAAAAATGGTTAACATATTTTTCTAAATATTGTTTTTAAAAAAAATATGAGATTGTAATAATTCAAATTATGCTGGAAAAATAATATTCTTAAATGTAATTGATTCATAAAAATTATAAACCACATAATTCGACCAAAATATTATTTAAGTACGTATTTGGTATTTTGTTTTAACATCATATAAATCGATTTATACTTAAAATAACCGTGTCTTGTTATAAGAACAATTTTTACATATAACTATTGAAACCAAATTAGAATCATGAATTTATAATATACTATTTGGTTTTTATATTAAAAATAATAATTAATAACATGGAAAAATGATTTTAAAAATTATTATATGAATAATTTAACTAATTGATAATATTTCTATTTAGTGTATATATGGCAAATCTGCTGTTTAAATATTTTTTTTTTTTACTTTTTTTTTTTTCAGCGATTAAATACATTGTTATTACACAATATTATGTAATAAATTATTAAGTGAAACAAAGCTATGTGATTATAATTTACCTACACATAAAAAATATCAAATAATGTATATAACTGAAAATGTATTTCAATATAATATTTAACTTTTAAAGTATATAATTGCGTTATTACGTCAACGTCAATACATATAAACAATGTATGAACTCTCGAATCTGTTCATTAAAATAACAATATATGAATTGTGAACAACACCATTTTATAAAGGCATTTTAACCTGGTAAATAGATACATAGGACAGTTGGGAAATTTCTCCGTCCGGTCATTAATCGTCACACGTGAGTACGTATTACAATAGAAATCCGAAAGCCGTTTGACATATTAATTTTGGCACTGAATAATCGATGCCAATTTTAAACATACATCATCGTCATCATAATTATTTATACATACACTATTTTATACAGGGTGACCGGCGAAAGATGTAAGAAACTTTGTTTCAGCCTTTTATTTCGATTTTTAATCGTGAAAAATATTAATTTTAATTGTTCGAACATTTTTAATTTGCTTTGTCGTTTGTTTATGATCAAGTATGTACAAGAGTATTCAAAATAATTTAATACGCTTGAAAAAGTGCCATGTTCAGGAATTTATTATATCGAGGGGAGGTGGAGGGGGGTGTAATGGGTATGAAGTAAAAACTTATCCAGGACGGTAAATTATATACCCAGTCAAAGGTATAAATAGGGAGGATTAGCCCTCCCACAGCCACTCAGAACCAACTAGATCTTAGAAAAGGTGGATAAGGTTAATGCTTTTTAGGGGCAAAATCAATGAAATAAACATTTTTGCCTCCCCTACAAAATTGTTTTATCCTATTTGTGCCATATGCCCAATAAATTTTAACAAGAACGAAAAAATTGTTTTCTTGCTTCACTCAAAACGTTTCTTTATAAACTTTTTCATATCATTATCTTAATAATACTGTTTTCAACTTAAAAAATATATTTTGATTGACTTTTAGTTACTATTTTATTTATTTTATGCTCTTTAATATAACATCATTTAAACCATAAAAAATTATAATAGATGCTTTTTACATAAAATAAACCATTGTATAAATAAAGTGTATTAATAAAATTTAATGTATTTTATAAATTTTTATTACATATTATTTAATATCGTATAAATTGTATACCTATAACTATGTATAAAGGTACATTCTGTTCATATGCAAAATAACCACGGTTATAAATAGGTCTATAACCATAGTACAGACTATACTACAATTATTTTATCATTTCATTTTATAATTCATAATCAATTATTAATCAATTATAAACATAGTTCCTTATTGATTTCTTATTTCATTTTTCATGAATATACTAAATATTTTGAACTATTTGTTTACAGTTACTCTTATATTTTATGCTTCTTATATTTTAGAACAAAACAACTACACAGGAAAAAAATTCAATTAGGGGATATATAACACCTAACCTACCCCCTGTGCATACCACTAATTTGAAAGCTGTTTGAAAATGAGTTTTAATGAGCTTTCCAATATGTGTTTAGTTTTACTTTGGTAGGTACTAATATTTTATTTAATATGAAATATTTTTGAAGAAACAAAAATGTTTTACCGAAAAAGCCAAAAATTAAATTATCTACAATTCGATTAAGAATCAGACTAGGGTTTATATGAACATTTTTATTGTATTATAAGTGTTGAATCTTTCGTAGGTTACCCTGTATAATATATATTATATATTGCGGTAAATGACAATATATGAAGAATAATGATGATCTTCGATGAGTGTCAGTAATCTAAGCTATAATCAAGCTACTCATGAAAATGTTTGACAGGGAATTAACATTGAAAAATTGTGTATTCATTGTTTTAATAATCTATATTCTTGATATGATATTAATATAATATTAGATGAATACTATTGATTTTATACAATAAAAATTCGTGACATTTTTTACCAAGTAATATCTTATAATATAATAATCGTTATATTCATTTCCTAGTTATGTTATAGCTATACAGGCACATGCAATATTTATATTTGTATTTAAATTTAAAATAATATCAAATCACAGTTTTTCGAAGTTATTTCTTTGTACTAGGCAAGATTAAGCAAATCTTTCATGTATAATTTGAATAAATTTAAATAGAATATAACTTTTACATGTATAATTTTTTCGGGTATCATATTGTTTATGTCATAAATTAATTATGATAATAAAATAATTATTTTCTAATCCTCAATAATGAAAAAATTGGTTGAATTTTGAATGTATAAAACAAAATAAATCTATAAATTAAACTTAAAACTCGAGGCTGGATAGTATTGAAAAAATAAATATTTTATTTACAAACATACCTAGTATCTTGTATTACGGTACAGTTCTTAAAATTATTTAGTTTTACATATTATGTTATATGATAATAGTATAACATATAGAAAACATGTTTTGGATTGGAAATTTGTTTCATTTTTACACCAAATTGTTTGTACTAAATAATAATCAACCAAGTTCACTCATATGTCAAAAGAGCGGATTTATTTTAAAATAAATTACTTTTTAAATAATAATACATTATATTTTATTTTATGAGTAAACATAAATGTTTCAAAATACATAATTTTAATTAACCAACTACTAAGTACAGGTTTAATATTGTATATTATTATTTTTTCACGTCTTATTCTTAGAATTTTGAAAAGTTATTCATTTTGTTGAACTGAGGGAGTATCAATTTACTCACTTACATTTACTCATCCCCCCCCCTGTAAAGTTTCTTTATTTTTTTTTTTGTAAAATACAGGGTATTCCAGTACGATTTAATAAATATAATTACTTTGGTCCTACTAATAATTTTAATAATTTTTAACTTTTTTTTTTAATATAATTACAACATTGCGTTACAGCAATACCATATAAAATTTTTAGCACCCAAATTTTTAAATTTTAAATTTCATATAACAGTTTCAGAAATATTCAAAATGCCTATTTTATAAACCTGATTTAAAAAAAAATGTTTGTAGTAAAACGATTCTAAGAGGAGCTTCAGTTTATATAAGACAATTTTAATTAAAAATTATATAGTTATAATAAAGTTTATTAATATTACAAAAAATTATTTTGTTGTCAGCCTGCTTTATATCCCACAATTAAGTGAAAACACGAAAAAAAGTATAGACTAGAAAGCCGGATATACTTCGCACCACGGGTTTTTTGTCAAATTTTAGGTAGTTTTTCTAAAAGAAAATTTAGAAATTTGATCTTTAAAGTACTATTTAGAGGCAAATTTGGTTTGAAAAAGTTGCTGGTCGAGACTATTAGACAAGTATTTCCATACGAAAAAGTGTTTACAGAATAAAAGGAAAAATAAATAAATAAATATCATTGTAAAAACACTAGCTTCTTTGCTTCTTCTTCGCTCAGAATCTGAAAAAGTATTAAGTTGATTTTTTTTTTTATTACTATAACTTATAAGTGTATATTACACATTATAAATAAATATTTATTGATAATATATTTCAAAAATGTAATAATAATAATAATAATAATAATAATCGATACAAATTCGTACACATAATTTACGATTTTTGTAGACTTTTAACTTAAGGTTAATAATCCCATTATAAACGATTTCTACTAAATATATATATCACTAATAGATGTATTAACAGTAAACTTTTTTATGGAATTAGTTCCCGTTCTTTTTCATTTTGATCATGTATGACGGTATAATTAATATAAATTATAATGATTATTAGAACAAGTAGCAGTAATAATACGATATCGTATAAAGTTTTAATTTTAGGGGGGCTATTGAAATTTCTAGGGGACTAAGCCGATAATACCGATGTCCGCCTATGGAAACGGATTTATTGTAATACACTACACCAGCGGTTCCCAAACTTTTACCACCAGGGAACCCCTAGAAAATAATTTGTGATTGGCGGAACCCAAAGTTGATTCAATCTTGATTTTTGGACTATTAATTAATAATTATGTGTCATATTGTATTATATGTGTCACGAGTACAGTTGTAATTGTATAGGAAAGTGCAAATTTTTTTTCTGATTATATGGTGTAGCTTTCTTAACCCAAAATTTAAGTCATATGACAACAAACTCAATTTTGATATTTTTGTTTCGAATTTTTTAATGATTTATATTATTTTTCGCCATTTCAGTTAATTTTACGGTATTATTCTTATCAGAGTCTGTGAATAAATATCATAAAACGAATATTTTTACTTATAATATTCTGTTTTATAGGTATATGCCAAATTTACATATTTTAAATAATATTTTAGTTTGATTTGTCTGCAAAATTCGATAAGTTTGAGTATATAACTACAGATCTAGAGTCAATTAAATTCTAATTCAAACAAAATTATTTTTTAAAATAATTTTCTCACGTTTCTCAAATAACTTAAACAATTTTTATCTACTTATTTGAAATCAATATGAATATAAAATAATACTAAAATCGATTTATTTAATTTAAAAGACAACAATTTCTTAAATTTTATAAATCGTGATTTTCGTTCCGTTTAAAAACAAGTATTTTAAGATAATGTTTTGAGATTTAAAATTAATTTTGA
>JAIPRM010009006.1:0-15263 GCA_025469315.1 Stegophylla sp. TES_Ste_2020
CGGTAACTACATATTTTGCCGTTTTTCGTCCATTTTTTTGCAGTTTTTTTGTGTTTTTTAAAAAAATATTGAGAAATTTAAAAAATGACCTCTCTAAAGTACCAACTAGATCCGATTTGGGATCTATGAAGTTACTGATCGAAACTTTTGGATCAGTATTTCTATACGAAAAAGTGTTTACAGAGCGGAAAAAAAAAATAAAAAAAATAAACATCATTGTAAAAACTAAAGCGAAACGAAACGAAACGAAACGAAACGAACGACGGGGAAAATAAACCGTACTCGTGGGTGTTTGTTATATATTTATTAGACTAAAAATACAGCGATAAAGGACTTATTGAGCTCTCTCTCTCTCTCTCGTTGTTGTATTATATTAAATTAAAGTTCATTCTCGTAATGACTCAATATAACAATATAAGAGAAGAAACTTTATCTCCGACTTCGAAATATAATATATATTGTTAAAAACAATGCCACGACGCGCAAGAACGGTATATACATACCGAATTCTCGGCTTTATCATTATGGATTTTTTTTTCTGTTTTCAGTTTCGTATATCTAATCACTTTTTCGGCGGAGAGAATAAAAAATTCGCCCAAATAAATGTTTCATTTGTACCATACGAATCGGACACACGTAACGACGTGTTACGCGAGTTTTTTGTTTTTTTTTTTAATTTTAATTTTCAATCGTTCTGTTAGTCGAATAATTTAATTAAAACTATACTCGTTTAATATTTATCATTGTTCGAAAGTCGAAAAAACCCGATGTGATTATTATCTTTCGGAAAATGTGAGAGTTCCCCGGGTTTATTCGTAATATCAACAGAGGAGAAATAAAAATATTTTGCGTTGTATTTAAAATCACATAATAGCCCTTAAGACTCAATATTCGTTTTCGTCTCCGTTCAGGAACTCAAATAGTTTTTAATGGTAAAATATCGCTGGACATCCGTACGTATGAATAAATTATTTCGTTTATCCGTTCCCATTTTTTTACGGTGTGGATGAATTTCATTTTAAAAAACCTAACCTAACCTCATTAGACCGATATAAAATGATACAACGATAATGCAATATTTTGTACATGGAGAATTTAAAATTCGAATTTTTTTCAAATATAAAACTATTTGACCGCCGTAAGTCAAGTCTAATCATTTTTAAATCTTACACGATTACCTTATAGTAATACTTTCGGATATATAATAATTAATAATAATAATACATAGGGGTGTAACTAGAAAACAATTTTTGATATTAGGTTAACTCGACCGTTTTAAAAATCGGTTGACATATATATATATATATAAGTGGAAAAATGCTATTTTTATGAATTTGAAGGTGTAGTCTTAAACTGTATGACGTTTAAACTTTCCTCTATAAACTTTTCTGATCTTCAGTTATTATGAATCTAGTAATCAAAAAATTTTGGTTAGTGGGTCAAACCAATGATAAAAGTTTAAATTATTTTTGATTTTAATTACCCCAGTGATCGAAACCGATAATGTTGAAAATCCCAGAACCGTTAAAATCCTCACCGGTTCTATGTCCTGTACAAAAATGTGTTCATTTAAGGGAAAAATGTATAAAACCAAAAACAAAATTAACTTTTTACTTTATCGCAATATGAACGGATTCGAACATAATATTTATAATAATATTTGAAAATTAACTTTCTACCACTTCCCTTTGCCATTAAAAAAAAAACGTTCCTACGTACCTAATCGAAATTTTTATGAAAATAATGAATTATAATTTTACCATTCCGAATTCTTAAAACGGACCGAATTTCCGACGTCTCACAGTGGTATAAAATGCATTCCTAGCTTACATAAATTAATCACGCTAAAACTATATCACATAAAATTATGAGAGACATCAATCCCATCATTTTTAAAGATGCTGAATCCAAATTTTGTATCAATTTTTTTTAGTTTGACCATTAATTAAGGGGGCAGTAGGGGGTGCGCTATTTTTATATTTTTCAAAAAGTTTTATCTCATATCAATTTATTATAATATGTTTATAAGACCGCTAAACTCAAATTTTGCAATGATTGTGTACTTGGTACGGTTTGAGTAACACATCGGTCTGTCGTGCAAGATTTGTGAATATTTTATGTAAAAGCCTCTCAAATAAAGAGGGGCAGATAGATGCAAACAAATTCTGGTTCATTTGAAATGCGAGAACATTATTTTTAAATTGAAATAGGTCTGATAGTGTTAAAATGAGTTAATTTTAATTCAAAGCCTATTGAAAATGTAATATGCATTATTAATTTTTCATAAATAATAACAATTTAATTCTAAAATATATATATATATATATATATATAAACATAATTTGTACACAAAAATATATTTAAATAAAGTAAATATATGACTAAATTAATATATAGTAACATTATAATATCATTATTATAATATTATGTTGATTACAGTGGGATAAAATCTCAAAAATAAACTTCAAAGTTTTTATTATTATCGAATTAAATATTAAGCAAATTTATATTATAATATTAGGCAGTCAAAGTCATGTGATTCTTGGATATGTAACTCAAAATTTTAATAATAATAATAATAATAATAATTTATTTTTTCAAACAAACAATAACAATAACATTTTTCATAACATATATAATTAGTTTGATTACCTCCGGTAAGCTAAGCTTGAATTGGAGGTAAGATGTTCTTAATTTATACAATATAGAATAAAGTTCCCGCGCCGAAGTGTAATTAAAATAAATTATATTCATATTGTAAAACAGTGGTCAAGGATTAGATACTCGCTCTCTCTGTCTCTCTCTCTCTCTCTCTCTCGAGTCGTTCTGCGAATACTTTTCTCCTAATCTTTGTGCCGTTTTACGTAGTAACTTAAAAGCTCGTATTTACCTATTGCAGGAGAGCGAGAGAAAAACTTTTGCAATAAACGTTGGGAAATTTCTCGTGGCATTTACAAAGTACTTTTCGCATATTATAATTTATAGTCGGACGTTCGTAGTGTGAAATCACATCATTGCATTGTAATATTCGTATTATCGTATATTGCTCGCAATATTTATTCTGAAAAAATAACACGCGCGTTCTAGACGCGAGATTTAAACGTGAAAACGATTCCAGATAAGAAAAACGACCGTGTTGATTGGCGGATTTATTTATTTTCATCTATTCCAAACGAAAAACTGCGACGACGACGTGTCACGCCATATTGAGGAACGAGAGCGAAGGACATAAAAAATACGTTGTTATTTCTTTATTTTCCTCGTCGCCGCCGTCCGTCGGTCCGTTTAATTTACTGACGTTTTGAAATCACTTCTACTACAAAAAAAAAAAAAAAAAAAAACGAAAAACTTCTGGAAAGCGACGAACAAAACACATTTAATGTTCCAGCAACGCCAGAGAGATCAAATTATTTCTCACCTCTACTCTGACTGTTTATTGTAATATAAATTTCATTGGACGTTGTCTCTCTGTCGACGGTTTAACGAGACTACTCGAGCGTCGGCGGCCGTTTTGTATAATTTTTACGCTTATTTGTTTTCCTAACGCGTGATTCATTATTCAAGAAAGAATCTTAATCTAGAAATTTTTTTTTTTTTTTTTTTGATATTACCTAATTCTCGCAGTATTTGTTTTAACCCGGCGTTTCTCAAAGTGTGGGGTCTCGAATCAACTTTTAGGGGGTCGCGAGAAATTTGTTTAATTATATAAATTCTCAAAATAGTACGTTTTTAACCAAACTCCATTGTAAAAGTGACGGAGCGGCACATTTGCGTACATTTGTAAAATTTTATTCATTATAAACCAATTAATTAATAAATTAATAAAGTGTTAATTTAATTTTGATTTTTAAGAACTACCTTTTTATTCTAAAAATGTAAAACCGTGGGGGTCGTGATAGGTTTTTGAAGAAGAATTTGGGTCGTAGTCCCAAAAAGATTGAGAACCACTGTTTTAATCAATTCGTATTTATCGGAACGAGTATTGAATAAAATTTGGAATGATTTGCATAAGTTATATTACAAGCTTAAACCGCCTATCGCATAGTAAATAGTTAATAATGTGATACTTGCAAATTTGAGATTTAATTGAAATTTCGAAAACAGTTCACGAAAAGAAAAAAAAAAAAGTTTCATTTACTTTTTCTTTTTTTCTCATTTTTGCAACGACTGTTTAGTAAAAATATTGTTGGTTTTGATTAAAAAAAAAAATCTCGAAACGAGAGGTCAGCTGCAGCGTTTCGTGGAATTAGAAATACCTCGTGGACGGAAACGTCTTTTTAAATATTTCATACTGATTCGAAAATTCTTCCGGTCGTACGCCGTTTTTATTTTTCATTCATTACGTTCTGCGTATTTTTAATATTTCACTTTCAGCGAAAACGTATTCTTCTTGTAAAATGCAAAAAAAAAAAATATTGTGTAGGTGTATGTATATTATTATTATAATAATATTCAGCTTAGTTTATATTTTTTATTTTTTTCTTGTGCTCGTGTAGAATCCGTGTGTAACCTGCAAGAACGCGTTCATTCTTTCTAACAGGGTATTTTTTTTCGTTTTAATTATATTGTTCATAAATGCATATTTTACGAACGAGTATAAAATAAATTGGTGCTGAAATTATAAAAAAAAAACGAAATATGAAACTGATAATTATTATTATGTATTAAATATTGACTAAAGCTCCACTCAGAATCGTTGTATCGAAGAAATGATTTATAGTTTTTTTTTTTTAAAAAATTCAACACACCCACCAAGAGTTTACCATCTGAAAAGCGAATAATACCTATTGGTGCAACGTATTTTTATTTTTTATTTTTTAATTTAATTCATAAAAAATTCCTTACAACTATTTTAGAAAATAACGTTCCTCGAAAATATGTCGAATTTAAGAATTATTTTTCGCAAAAAAGACACACAAACATATTTTTTGCGCCTCGTCACTGCATTCGTGAAAAAACTTTATTTCTGTGCCGTCGCAACAAGTAATTTAGGTAATAATGTCCATGTCAAAAACAATATCCAGATCCAAAAATACCCATTTTTTTTGCACACGTTGTTTAATTGGCGGGTTCCTTAAAATGAGTTTCAACACGAGTATACAATAATATTATATTATACCACTAATCACTTCATAGAAAAGTTACACGTATTTTCTGTTCACGATATTTCCCTAATGATGACTATCAAGAGTTTCTGCGTTTTGATAATCGTCGCTACGCACCTCGACGCCATCGCTTCGCTCCGTCCGATCCACACACGTCACGTGTCTCAATTCGCTGTGCAACGTGAGGACATTTCTGTTTGACAATCGGTAATTATATTACCATAATTAATTTTGTATCAACTTGATGTCATGCAATAGATGTAATAGTATATAATATATTACATATTATATTTGAAGAAATAGATGAAATTTAGTTTATTGTGTGTGAAGTTAGGGTTTAATATGATATAATACTAATTAACCAATTAATAAAATAAACAACGTTTGAGAAAACACTTTTATGGCTACGGATTGTCAATTGGCTTAAAGAGTAATATGAAAAAAATAACTATTATACTATTGTGTCCACTAAAATGTGTTCATACAATTTCTTTTGGCCATATTATTTTCTTTTTATCATTTTGATACTTGGACGTTTTTGTACGCGGGCATATTTGTATTTATATATTTGACATTTTGGTATTATCTGGAAATTTTTGTATCTGAAAGTTTTCTGCTGGCCATTTTTGTAGTGGACATTTTTTACCACCGACTATCGTGTCAACGACGCGTTATTAGGACTCTTTTTGCTGACGATTTGTACAATTATATTTCGGTAAGGGTAGTTTACGATCGCCCGTACACATATCCCCTAAGTATTTTACCATAACGACTGCGTGTGTTCTACCCTTTTGCCCAACTGTGTTTGGTCGTTGGATTTTTTCAAAAGATGTGTCCACCTATAAATGTCTACTATAATTATAATTAAATACATATTAAACTATAATTTTTATGTTAATGGACACTTTACGAGGATTAATTACCTAATATTAGAAATTTCATGTTGCAAAATCTACTAACTGCCTTTGGCACGAGTTAACATATTTTTTATAACGCTATTTGTAGACAAATAAAATTAGCATATTCAACATTATGCATTTTTAAAACGTGTATCAAGTTTATTTCTAAATTAGTAGAAGTGTTATAATTAGTAAAGTTCAAAGATTTTTTTTTTTTTTATTATTCAATGCTCATTGAACAAAATTTCCATAAATATGGTTTGAGAAGGGTGTCCAGACACCCAAAACACCCCCCTTGCAGTGGTTTAGCGTGGGGGGTGCAGGAAGGAAGGTCCACCCCGGGTGGCACTTTTTGAGGGCGGAATTTTTAGGAGGAATTTAAAAAAAAGTTGTTTCACCTTAGTGCTAATTTAGAAAGCAGCTAGCAAAAAAAAAAAAGTGTACTTCGCTCGTCGGGTGGGATACTCTTGATATTTTTGACGGGTGTATTGAATTTTTTAAACGACCATTTTTAGCAATATTGGTGAAAGTTTCAAGTTTCTAGCTACATTATTTTTGAATTCATGTTAAAAAAAACAATTTTGAATTTTACGGAAATTCCGATAATTATTGCATATTTTGCCGTTTGTTGTCAATTTTTCGACAGATTTTCCACGTTTTTGAAAAAGTATCTATAGAGATACTAATAGAAACTTTTGGATAAGTATTGCTTTACAAAAAAAAGTGTTTATAGAAAGAGAAGAAAAAAAAATAAAAACATAAATGAAAATCGTTGTAAAATCATAAGATATTCTTCACTCCGTCCAGAATGTAAAACATATCTTTTGAAATTCAAACATTGAAGCAGAGAACAAAAAAAAAAAAAAAGTAAGGTCTTTGAAAAAATTGAAGCAGAGAACAAAAAAAATAAAAGGGAATTTTTTTTCCTTAAAAGGGGCGGAGGGCGGCTAAATTACACGCTACGCCACTGCCCCCTTGGTTGCGCCACTGACTCGTATGTTCATATTTCGCGATTTCCGCTTTCACAGATCGTTTTTATTTTCGGAAACAAAAGCCGCATCGTACGCACCGCCCACATTGTTATAAATTATTATTATTATTCATGCACAAATCGTATACGTCTGATTTGTTTGATTTGTGTCATTGTTTTTTTTTTTTTTTTTTGTTATCGTATATTATAATAATAAACCGCGGTAGATAAATTAATATAATTTGTCTGAAATCCGACACAAATATTTCCATTCGTTAATCCCCTTTTTGTAATTGATTGACAATGAGAGCTCACGATATATAAATTTTTTTTTTTTGTTTTTGTATTTTTATTCATCCCTCGGAGACTATTTTTTTTTTTTTTTTTTTTTAATCGAAAATTTATTGAAGCGTTGAACTAAAACTTTTCCCGGTCTATCGCGCGTGCGAGTGAAATATCATTATTATTATTATTATTATTATTATTTTTTTTTTTTTTGTATAAATATTTTACCGCCTTAAACGATTTACCGCCATCACCCCCTCCCACGACCAATTCGCAGTCGAATAATTATGATTACCGTCACTGTGTGTGTGTGTGTGTGCGTCCCGAGTGTCGTTACGAGATGACAACGCTCTGCAGGTGTAGTAATAACCCGTGTCTTTATTATCGAATTTAATTCGAACGGGGTTTTTTTTTCTTTTTTTTTTTTTTAATTTCCTCCCCCCCCCAGGGGTCGTTCGGTAAAAACGACTTTTGCGTCCGTCGTTAAATTCTATATTATCCGTTTCGCGCTCGTCGTTTTAAATTACTTTTATTTCATTTTGCCGCCGCCGGTCGAACGCGAATCTCGTCAAGGTGCTTCTGTTATTTGCTTTTTTTGTTTTTTGTTTTTAATTGTTTTCGCATGCCGTCGCGAATCTATCGCGTTTCGTAAGCGCGATGCACAATGAAAACGATAAACAATAATAATATGATATGATATAACGTGTTTGGCAGGACGAAAAAGAAGAACACTTGCAGATATAATAATAATATGATATGGAAAGAAAAAAAAAAAAAAACGTATATTTTAGAGTGCTCGTACCATACACGCGCGCGCGCGCGCGCGAGGGAGGGGGGGCAGGACGGAAATCCGCGGCTGCAGGCTTTAAATGCTTTTAAATTTTACACTTGCGCAAATAAAACTCTCTGTGAAATATTGTATTGTGTAATACCATATTATTATTTTGATGTTGACATGATGTACGTAGGCCCTGTGCACCAACGGGTGAGTATCAAAATGCATACTTAAAACATTCTTTTTTCTATTTCTGTCTGATTCATGACAACAGAATTGGATACGTATATTCCATAATCGAATCGTTTATTTCAGAAACTCCCCAAACGCCAAAAATAAAATTTTGCATGTGAAAATTCAAAAATATTTTTCCCCACTTCCTTAGTAAGTTATTTAGTTAAAATTACATTAATATCTGAAAGAGTAAGTAGTCAAGTAATTTTGGTAATTTTTGGGAGTTTTAAAATATTGTTTCAAATCCATGGCACAGTTTTTATTGATTATCTCGAAAAGTGAAAAAGTGGATTTAGAGGGTTCCTGAAATAAGCGATTCAATTGATTAATCTAATATTGGTATGCAGTAAGAATTAATGATACATATTAAAATATTATACTATACAATGCAATTTTTAAATATTTTGAGTTTTTACAGTAAAATTAATGTTTTATAAGAGATTATTTTAGCATTTTTGCATATTTAGAGTACATTTTTGGAGCATAAATGCATGCATATTTTAAATTTTTTTTAGAGCTATAAAACCCTAGCCCTATTCATGAGCATTATCTGTGGTTTTGCGTAGGTTTTTTACACAATATTTCAATATTCAAGTTAGTGATAAATGCGTAAAATATAACAATATTTGAAAATGCTCAATACTCGCTTAAAGTTTAAAATATCTTAACTAAATATTTTCCTAAAAAAAAAAAAAAAAATCAAAAAAAAATCAAAAACAATAATCAATAATCACGAATGATTACTATTTTCTTCTTTCAACTCGGAATCTAAAAATAAAATGCAATTTTAATTTTGAATTAATTGCACTAATGGACAATTAAGTTTATTAGAAATTAGAAAGCAGATCGATAGTATTGTTTGGTACATCAATTGAATGCTAGATTCTTGATATTTCGTTCTCAGAAAATCAAGAGGTTGCGATTGTGCACACACCCTTCGCCCCGAATGACGTCCTTGACGTTTATCAATGTGTGTGACTTCTGACTTCTTCGCTCCGCTCACAATCCATAATATTTTATAAAAAAAAACCTGAGCATAGTTGTAGAGTATTCCGTGCTCGTGTTATAAGTTATTACACGTTTTATATAATGTACGGACAATCGCAGGGCGCCGCACGACGAGGAATGTGACAAACGTATATAAATAAAACAATGACGTCTCTTGCCGTTATGTTCCCCAAACAGTTTTGATGGTAAAGATGACCCGCCCTGTCAGGAGCCAGGACGTCTCCATAAATAATTAATTTTTCGCAGACTCAATCACTTTGCTCCGTAGTCGGTTCGACAGACGTATTTCCAAGGGAGTTCATTTTTTAATACTTAGCGGTGCAAAGAGACAATAGTGGATTTACAACGATAGTTTTTATTCATTTTTCTAGAAACACTTTTTATACTTAAATAAAATTATCTGATCCGTTCGTGTTAGACCATGGTTTCGGGTAAATAACTGTATTTACTTTAAAAAGGTAATTTTTCGAAAAACAAAGAAAACCTATTCGAATTCAAGTAAAAATGGTCAAATGTTTTCAGTCGGTTTTCAGCAAATTAGACTCATAAACTAATACCTGATTCTAAAAACATTATATTTTTACTCGTTATTAACGAGTAATTCTGTGAAACAGACCGAAAAAGTTTAGAAAATTTTTACCATTTTAAAAAAAAAAAGCTATGGAATTTTAGAAACACTCCGTTTAAAAATTTTATATTATGAACTAAAAATTTAATACTACCTATTTATAAACCTTTCGTTTCTTTCACCTTTCAATAATTTTCTCAAAATTTAGGAAAAACTGTCCAAAATTTCACAAAAAAAAAAAGAAATTAGGTATTATATATATATATTAATGTACATTAGTGCATGATATCAGTTTTTAAACCAAATGCTGATCCTATAAACACATTTAATAAATTTAATTTAATTAATTCAATCAAAAAATTAAAAAAATATACTTAGATGTTAAAAAACCACATACTATCATCTTTTAAAGATAGACCTACTATACTTTTGCATATAATGTCAAGGTAGTATTCATCTGCGTTCATCTGGGATATACCGAGTTTTCTGTTCCTTTTGTGTAAGTCCATAATATTGTGTGTTAAAATGGCACTTGTGCTACTGACCATTGCAGTAATATGAAATTTTTTTGTTTTGTGATTTTTGACCTTTTAAAAAAAAAAATCACAAAATCAAAAATTCAATATCTCCAAAGTGATCGGTAGTATATGTGTGCCATTTTATTATATATAATGGGCCTACATACACAAAGGACAGATAACCAACAAAAATCGATTTTAATCAAAAATGTAACATGACGTCATGATATTATATTGTGCTCTTTTAACAAAAAGCGATTCATCAATAGATCTATTTGCATTTAAACTTTTGTCATTATTATTAAATAAAAAATTTTCAAATGTTTTTATTCGTTATTTAACTTTGAATCTCTTGTTCGTTTCTCCACACAAAAATATGTTTTCCCACGCTATTTCTCAAGAACGACTAAACGTACAGAAATAAGCAATATATATATATATATTATCTTAATCAGGATAAGCTCTAGATGTATATGACGAAGAACTTTTTTCAAAAACTGGTCCTAATTCAAAGGACTGACACAGTGTAAAATGTTTTCACGCTCGGATTTTTCTATGCTAGTTGTTAATTCTTCTTCAATATGTTTTAGATTTTTAATTCCAGAATAAATACATTGAATCCAGCGCTACTAATGACATATTTTTCGCAATTTATTATGTTCATTTTAATTAATAAAGATTACAATATTATTGTATAGTTAAATGGATTATTATTTTTTTTTTTTTTTTCCAATGCTCATTTCCATAAAATATACGGTTCAAGGGAGGTGTCCAAACAACTCCCGAAACACCCCCCTCTGGTCACTACATCTAGTAGGTGTGTGTGGGTAGGCATTCAACCCCCCCAACCCCTTCCTGACGCGAGACGTGTGAGCGATCTAATCGAAAATATAGTACGATTACTACGGGAGTCGTTTTCATGGCTCGTTCTCTCGTGTGTATCGCGTGAAGTTCGACCATCTCGAACGACCGTCGATTTATCAGCCGTTCGTGTCCGTTGTATTCCCCTTTAACCTTCTTAAACGGCGCAAGTCGTCCATGCCGATTTGTTGTTGTACAGGTGTGTCGGCCTTAATTATATTTCACGCGCGGTGATTTGTCGACATGTGTGCATGGGGGAGGAGGGGGGGGGGGTGGCGAACGGTGAATCGGTTATGTTTTTCATTTTTTCTCTCTCACACACGCGCACACAGTCTTTCCAAAACACTAAACCCGCACGATTTTTATCCACACCGATTTATTAACGCGCGCGCGCGCAACAATAAACGTTCGCGCCGGGCCTGGAAATGTTCCCTGCTATTCGCTCGGAATCGTCGTCAAATCGCCGGCAATAGGTTATAACATTACGTGTACCAAAAATAAAATCATTATTACACGTAATGGAATTTAATATCGTACACGGGTGGGGGATTATTATTATTATTATTATTATTATTATTATTATTATTGCCGTGCGTGCGGCTCGCAGTATTTCAAGGCGTCACCGCTGCGTCGTTTTCCACGCACGTCCCTAACCTGACGATGACCTCTGCTGCTTCTTCGTCGCGCGCGCGGCCGATTATCGGTTCTTCTTCTTTTTGCCGCCAGTCGAAAACGATAGAACCGCGCGCGTATGGGAATTCCCCGCCGAACGTGAAAATCGAAGTAATAAAATATAGTGTATTCGTGCGCGTGCGCGAACGGCGAACTTAACGCGGTAAATAATGATAATAATATTTTTGTTATCCGAAAATACAATTGACTTAGTTCTGCGGACGGGCTCTCCGAAATTCGAATTGAAAAACATTAAAATTATTCCAATAATACCAAAATTAAACCGGTGTAATCGTTTTGTGGGCCAAAAGGCAAAATAAACGCATAAATTATTTAATATTTTCGAAAATTATCCTATCGAGGAGGATCACTGATTCAAACGAATGAAATTTAATTGGAAACGGATTATTCTCTGTTATTCAATGATATCAAAACATATCTATTCGATATAAAACTGACAATTATTTATGATAATTGTTGTGTTTGAAACTCTTGTGCGACGACAAAACTTACTACCCCAAAATCTCGCTATTGAAAATAATATGATTTATCGTAACTTTATTTATTTCAACACATCCACCGACATAATCCTACTCGAGGTGCGAACAATCCTCATAATACTACGATATTGTGTCGATTTGTTTCTACGTTTTGCCATTTGTTAATGAAGCGAAAATTTTTCAGATGAATTAATCAAAATTCACGATGTAATACATTTTACAAATTATTATAAATTATAAAACGTCTAAAAACAAAAACATCCCTCTGACGTAAATTCTTGCTTTGCAAGTACATTTTTATACTTATTAGCATTTAAAATTGCATAAATATGCGATATAATATTACCTTAAACATAATTAAATATGCGCAGAATATGCAAAAAAAAAAAAAAATAAAATTTATTAGTTAATAATTTTATTAATAACTAACAAACTGTTAGAGGTAGTTAATTAAGTTTTGAAATCATTTAGTCATTCTGATCAGAATCCTGAAGGGCTGTAAAAAAAAAAATTGCCCAATTTATTACCTTCAAAAATTTTAAATAAAAGTAAGCGATTTGAAATGTTTACCTTGAGTGTTACATTGAATTATTAAATGTTCGTTGTTGTGCGTATTTGAAATAAACAATATTGCCACATTTTTATTCACCAAGTAATTCAATTTTCTTCACCCTCCAAGGAATTTGAAATACATATTTTAATTGAGAAAAACCACTACTTTTTCCAATAACGTATGTTGCATCAGCCCATCAGCTTAATCGGTCTATTTACTCAGTCAATACATTTACAATTTTCGCTTGACAAAAGACAAATTCAATTGACAAAAATCTAAAATCACGTTTACTAAAATATAAATCCATAAAATATCATCGATTTTGATTCAAAAACGAGCAAAAATGCAAAAAAAAAAAAAACCAGTAAAAACTAAAATATCGCAAAATATGCAACAAAAAGCGAAATAAAATTTTTAATTCGAGTTCAGTGTATCATAAAAAACATTTTTAGCTTACTCTGCTATTTTTTTTTTTTAGCATCTCATAAGAAATATGCAGATGCTATAAAATCCCAACCCTGCTTATTAGTTTTATTATCTTGGGTATAATGAATTGTATTGTATTGATCCAAACGTTTAGCAATGAAAGTATAATATCAACTTGACCATAACATACCAGCGCCATATTATGGTTTTTTTTTTTAAATGCCTATTTCCATAATTTGCTCAACTAATTCCACGTCCATTGATATAGTATTTATATTTTAAGATAGAAATTTCGACGAAAAGGCTCGATGAAGCTGAAAATGTACGAAAATAGTATTTAATATATAACTAATCGCGGAGTATTCGTTGGTAGGTACTTTTTTCTCCACTCTAATTCGAATTTCGTACTTGCTCCTTGGTGCGTTGTAGAATCGTAAATCAGCGTGAAAATCTCGAGGGGATGATTTTTTTTCCGATTTCTCACGCTGTAATATTATAAGTGTATAATTATTATCATCACCACAACCGATGGCGATGTACACTCGAAACAAGTACGTCACGCGCATATTTCATACTCGTTGACTTAAATAATTATACCACGTACATGATGATACATCAGCGCAGTAGTGTGTGCTTGAGCATTATTTTTTGTGCGACGCAAAATAATAAAAAAATTCTCACCGAAAACTTATGAACAGCAATACGGTGTTCAATAAGTACCTACTTAAATTCGGTTAAAAAACGAAACAACATTAAAAATGTAAAAATCAAATTATTCATTAGGATTTATTTTTCAATGCAAAATACAAACATATACGTAACATTTTTTTTTTTTTTAATAATGTTATTAAAATTTAATACTTTTACATAAAGTTATATTCATGTAAATGCACTACACGTGCATTCAATTCAATAACACGTTTTCTGTTATAAATATAAATAATATGTATTGGAAATTATTTATTTATTTATTTATTTATTTTTTTTTTTTTGAAAAAATATCGTTGATTTTTAGTGCGATAAAGTGAACATTTACAATATTTGTAACAGTGAATATGTGTCAAAAGACACTTTGGCTTCTCGAACCTGAGTGTGTACCGAGTTCGGTTGAAAAAAAAAAAAAATAACGATTTTAACGGGAAACTTCGAGTTATGTTTATTTATAAATTATTTTGGTATATTATATGAATTATTTGATAAAGAAAAAAGCCCTTGGGAGTAACGAATGCCCTTGATACCCTCCCCTCAGGTATGCCCCTCTGCATCCGCAATGATTAGGCTTTTAAATTTAAAATAATTTCTATGAAACATTGTGTACGTCTTGTACTCGTTGTTACTCGTGGAATAAGGGCGCCCGCAGGCGTACAAAACGGAGGATATGTCGAGGGTTTTCAAATAATAATTAACTATCATTGATGTTCCAAAAAAAAAAAAAAAACATACGTTTATCTAAAAATAATTACTGTAGTACTTCCGTTAAATCAGAGTCAGATTTCAATGTACCAAATCAGAGATTATTTATGCTTGATGATTCGATTTCCAAGGAAGTCGCGTGTGTCGATCCGAATTCCAAAATACAGAAAAGGGGAGTAATAGACGTCCAGACAACAAAACAAATTTGACTCCAAGTGTAAATTGTGTGTAGTAGTGCGCCACAGGACGTACAGGATGATTCGATTTATATATTCACCTCTCTCGAGTGAAGTTTTTTTAATTTAAAAAAATGATAAATTATTTATTAAATAACACACAATTCTAAAAGGATCTATAGTTAATTATAGAAAACAACAGCTAATTTTCGGTGAGA
This sequence comes from Stegophylla sp. TES_Ste_2020, assembly GCA_025469315.1. Classification (NCBI taxonomy): domain Eukaryota; kingdom Metazoa; phylum Arthropoda; class Insecta; order Hemiptera; family Aphididae; genus Stegophylla; species Stegophylla sp. TES_Ste_2020. The sequence continues at coordinate 15,182 of JAIPRM010009006.1, forward strand.
CTGACCAATTTTAGCAAAATTTAAAATCCATTAAAAAAAAAAAAAAAAAAAAAAAGGAAAAAATGGGAAGAATGCCAAGTGT
>JAIPRM010009009.1:0-15257 GCA_025469315.1 Stegophylla sp. TES_Ste_2020
TGACTTATTAATATTTATTTAACTATACTACTATTTTTATTTCATTTGTTTTCTGAAAAAATTTAAAAATTCAAGAAAATGCGTAAGGGTGTCGCGATCGACTCGAATTCATCCCGCGATCGACCGGCTGGCCACCCCTGTTATATTGGACCACCAAAAGCATCCTTCTCGAAGGGCCATGACTACCCAATTCGGCACTGTTATAGGTAGAGTCACAAATATTATAGGGGTAGTCGCCGCGGTTAGATGCGGACGTTGAATAGGGAAGACACAGTTGCGGTACCGGTGGGTGCGACAGAGACGAGAAGACGAGTGTCGGCGGTGGTCGCGCGCCTGTCGCAAGCAACAGGTCCCCTACCGCCGCCGCCGGTGCCAGCACCTGTGCGTGTGGCGAGGATCCCGTGGCGTGCGCTCCGGTCCGGTGGCGGAGTGTGCGGTGTGTACGCGACGCACGCGAGCTCGTGCGCGCCCGCCCGCCCCGTCCACCCCGTCCGATTTCATTTGATTTTCGGCACGGAAGCGCCGAGCGGCCGCGCGACTGTTGCCTGCTGCCGTTCTCGGGATGCACAACACCACGCGCCGCCGCGGAACACCCGGTGGTCCTCCCCGTTCAGTCGTCGTCGTGTAACGCGTGCGTACTGTACGATTTATGACTAAACAATATTACATAACTACGTTCGTCTTAACGACACCGTGTTTCGGCCGTTGTCATTATTATTATAATTATAATAATTAATTTTAATTTTTACTGTCATTGTCGTCGCGTACTGACGCTTGTCGATATTTGGCGTCTTGGAAATCAATAATATATTTTCATATATATTTTCAACGGTTTTTTGGTTTTCCAATACGTTTTAAACAGTTTATCTTTTGATAGTTTGCGCGGTTACACGCGTTAATTAATAATTAGTGTATAAACTGACTACACTCACCAGTAGGTTTTAATTTTTTTTTTTTAAACGATGACTTCCGGAGTGACGGCCGATGACGGTCCCTTGTCGCCGCCGCAGGACCCGCCTGACGCATGCACTCAAAAGAAGATCAACGAGAATAATCGACGGGTGAGTTGAATTATTATTATTATTATTATTCGACGGATTTCGGTTCAGGTGACAATGAATAGAGTATAAATTTTATTATATCGCAAGCATTATTGTTCTTATAACCGTGTATATTTTACGACTTTTAATATTCATATCGTAAACGATCAACGACTATCTACATGGATTAAAATTACATTTTTTTGTGTCTCTGTAGTAGTGTAGTATTCTATAGAAATATTTTCCCTTTTTTATGCCAGAATCACACAGAGTCTAACTTTTGTTTTGTGTCTGGTTAAATTTAACTTTAATTAAATTTTTTTTTTATTCAGTTTTTTATTCCAACATTACGCAAGAAAAAAGTAATACCCATCCATTTTCACGATAACGAAATGCTTAAATTAAAAAATCAATTTTGCATTTTAGATTCTGAACGAAGTGTTTTTACAATGATGTTTATTTTTTTTCCGTGAACACTTCTTCATATGGATCTACTTGCCCAAAACTCTCGATCAGCAACTTTTTGATACCGGATTTGCCTCTAGTTGATACTTTAGAAGAGATTATTTTTTGAATTTCTCAAATCTTCAATTTTTTTTGGAAAATACTATCCAAAATTTGACAAAAAAAGGACTCGAAAACCATCATTTTTTGATCCAAACTTTATGAAAATTTAAACATAGGTAAACAATAATATGAAAAACATTTTGGCGCAAGAAAATTTGGAAAATGTGAAAAAAAATTTTGGACATTTTTCTATATTTTTTTTCCTTTATATATTAGGTAAAAAAAAATTAAAGTAAAGTATAGATAAGAAAGCCGGACATACTTCGCACCATGAATATTCTTCGTTTTTCGGGTCAAATACTCTTGGCAAGTGTGTTGAAAATTACGACTATTATTGTTTTTTATATTATTAACTTCTGTCGTTCAGAATCGTCTTATTAAAGGAATGATTTATCGTTTCTTTAAAATTATACACAACCTTCAAGAGTATCTTACCCGAGGAGCGAAGTTTATCCGACTTCCTTGTCTATGCTTTACTTTACTTTTTAAAAATGATAACAAAATTATGAAAGTAAAATTTAAGAATGTTTGTATTTTGTTTATTGCATAATTTGGAACAAAATTTAAGGGTGGCATAATTATAATTTTAAACTTCATACTTAAAGACCTTCCTGCCGTCCAAAGTATACACATACTATTACTTCATATTTATCCCCGAGTATTTATCGTATAATGCTTTTTATATTTAGATTTGAAGTGAAGAAGTTAGTGTTTTTACAATTATGTTTATTTTTTTTCTGTAAACACTTTTTCATATGGAAATACTCAGTGGCGTATATAAGGGAGGGTTTTGGGGGTTCAAACCCTCTCCGAAATTTATGGTTGATACGGGACATAATTGTGAATTGATTTAATCTATGAATAAAATATATCCCAACTACAGTTTTAGCATGGAATAAAAGTAGATTACTGGTGCAGGAAATATAAATAATATAATATTAAATTTGTGTGGCCTATTATTATTACTGATGTGATTTTCATAAAATTAGATAACGATTAACGACGACCATCAACATTTTGTTGACAATCGTTTAAAATGCAGTTAAATTATCGATACGATTAGTTAGTTGTTTTTTACGTTCTTACGCGAGAAGATTAGTATTTAGTAGAGTAAAACTCTTATTAAAATAAAGTTGATTCATAATATTAATTAATCTATTGGTATTTTATAACCCCCTCTGAAATTAAATCCTATGTACGTCACAGGAAATACTGGCACAAAATTTTTGACCAGCAAATTATTGAAATACAATTTGCCTCTAAATAATATTTTTGAGAGGTCATTTTTCAAAATTTTCAATAGATTTCTCAACATATGGGAAAAACTACCCAAAATTTGACAAAAACACGACTCGAACACTATCTTTTTTTTTATACAAACTTTATGAAAATTTAAATATAGATGACAACTAATATGAGAAATATTTTGGCGCAAGAAAATTTTGAAAATGTAAAAAAAAAATTTTGGAAATTATTTTCTAACACTTTTTCTTCTCGTCTAAATTAATTTTTTTCTGTTCTCTTTGATAGTGGCTTATATAACTGGCCGAGTACGAAATATTTTTTCTTGTTACATTATAAAACTTTATCATTTTTAACAAAATCGTCTTGTATAAATTATAAACTGAAGCTTCGCTCAGATTCGTTTTATTGAAGAAATGATTTATCGATTTTTTTAAATATAACACACCTACCAAATCTCACATAAGGAGCTAAGAATACCCATGGTGCAAATTATATTCGGGTTTTTAAAGCTGTACCTTGTTTATTATTTAGCTCATTTCGTATTTTTTCAATTAAAATAGCTGATTACCTATAAATAGGTACGCAAATTGATTAAAACAATAATGTTGACAATATTTTTATACAGTTAAATAAATAATTAAGTTGAAATATTATTATTCAGCGAGAACATAAACTATTATTATAGTTTAAAGATTAAGGCTATTTTAAACTCTTTTTAAAAGTACAAAACTATGGATGATAAAATATTAAATGGCATGTATAAAACTTAAATATTTGGCACAAAACATGATAAAGTACATGTTTCTACAGTTTCCAGAATTATTCACTCTAGATCCATTAGGTACTATTTTTTTTTTAAATTGACAATTTTTAATTTATATTATCTCATCTGTGTTTTAATAATTTAAGGATTCTTAATAAAATGTACGTCTTGGGTTTATGATTTGAAATTTGAATCCAATTTTGTTCATATCATATATTTTGTAATTGAATTAGGTACTTAATATTTTACTAAAATTTTCATTCTCACAATATCTTTTTCCAGCATGTTATCGATCTCCGCTTAAAATTATATTCTTATTGTACTCATATTTTATAATAGTGAATTGTGTATTGAGTAATTACTTTTCTATATTTTGAAACTAAGAGCATGTTTGGACACATACAAATTTTATGCAACTAAAATGGTTGAAATTATAAAAGATACTTTAGAAACTTTTACGAATTGTAATTTGAATTTAAATTTTTGTGGGATTGTTCTAAATGAACTTAATACTTAAACTTAACTAATTTTGTATTAGCTGCTAAATAAATAGAATAAATAAAGAGTTAGGTAGGTACTTAAATGTTCATTTACCGTTAAATTAAACTATTATCAGCCATTTATTGTCCATTTTGCTATTTTTGTCTTGTTAGTTTTTTTTATTATCATTATTATTATTTTGACATGTAACATGTGGTCGACAGGTATAGGCAACTCTTTATACATGAATGTTATATAAATAGCGAGTGTGGTACAAATATATTATTAGATTTTATATTATAAATATTATAATAAACGAATACTATACTATACACCAGCGGTTCCCTACCCCGTACGCGTACCCCAAGGGGTACTCAAGATGATTCGAGGGGTACGCGAAAATAAATGGGTTATGGCGGAAAAAGTTGAATTTGATTTATTTAACGCGGTTCATTTCGGAAATATGCAATTTATGTTATTTAAGTTGAAAAGCTTCTGTCAATTTAACCATGGACTAATTTTTTACACAGTTTATAGATTATAGATTGTAAAGTATATTTTATATAAATATAATATGTCATTATGTTGCAATGTTGGTGTGAATTTGAAGATGTGAAAAAAAATGTTGGAAAGTTTTTTCCAGTATTTTTTTTTTCATCAAAACATATTTTTTTCTTGTTCTTATTATATATATATTTTTATAAATATATATAATATAAATTATATATATTTTTTTTTGTAAAATTAAATTTTTTGTGATGATTGTAATAAATTTTATGATTTTTGAGTCTTTAAATAAACAGAAGCACCACTCAGAATCGTTTCATTGAAGAAATTGTTTATTATTTCTTTAAAATTCAATACATCCACCAAGAGCATTGCGAGGAGCGAAAAATACTCATTTGGTTTTTTATTTATACATATTTTAAGATCAGTTATGAGAAAAAAGTTTAAAAGTTAGAATTGAATCATAAGGGGTACAATATAGTAAAATATTTAAGTTAGGGGTACGGAAGAAAAAAAGGTTGGGGACCGCTGCTATACACAATGAACACTAATGATTATTAAAAGAGGTCAAATATAGTTAACGTTGACCAAATATTAAGAAAATTGAATAACTAATAAAAGTTATGGTATATTTTTGAAGAAATTTCCCACCTTTGTTGTCATTTCATCAACAATATTTTTGATTATTGTTAACTTTTCGTAGGTACTGACTTCCAATATACTGATTGTGTCAAAATTGTTATCTAATATACATAAATAACAGATTTTCATCATACCTATTATGAACAAAAATTTAACGAATTATTTTAGTCCTAGGTTTTATTTAGTACTTGATCCAAAGTAGTGATTCAATAATATTTCTACAATAATTTTAGATTACATTTATAATTAATATTATTATCACTTTAATGGAAGAATCTAAATATTTTATTATAAAACAACCATTTTTAACATAGTGATACTGAGTATAATATTATTTTCAATTTAATACTAGTTCTAAAACTAAAGTTGTTATTTTTATGTATTTAATAATATTATGGTCGGTGCTAGTGTAGCGTGTGGTCTACCACTTACATGTGTCTATTCGCGTCAGTGCCTATAGAATATTAAATATAATATGTACCGCATGATTTATATACATATTAGAGTTGTGTATTGAAGTGTCTTGATTGGTTCTATATTTTAAGGCGGCAATTTCAAAATACTTTTTTCAATGTTCTTTTCAGTATTTGTTCAATATCTTACTCCGGTATGCGGTCTACAAGTTATTTTGCCGGTTGTTTGGTCGACTCGCTTCGTTCCGCACATAAAAAAATCCCTCAGTTGCTGTGCAACGCGGGAACCGGCTTGATAATCGACTTGCTGTGCGAAGTAGGCAGTTTAGTAGTAACCAGGCAATTTGGTCCTACTCGCTTTGCACAACAAGCCGATTATCTTATCCAGCCGAAGTGTCTCCACATTTCACAGCAAGCCGAGGTAATTTTTGATGTGCAGAGCGAAGTGGAGTCGACCAAACACCCGGTGAACTAACCTATGCTTATACACCGCATAACCGAGTAGAATTATGTATGCATACCGTATATCGAAATACAAATGGCGTTCACCGAAAACAGGCTGGTCGCTGGTAGATTACATACTACACCAGAAACACGAGCTGGTAGATCGCACGCTACTCTAGCACCTTGTGGTCAATATTTATTATTATTTTACTAACATATCATTTATGTTTTATTATTACAGTGCAACAAACCAATAATGGAGAAAAAAAGGAGAGCAAGAATAAATAACTGTTTAAACGAATTAAAAACATTAATCTTAGATGCCACTAAAAAAGATGTAAGTATTAAATAGTAAACTTAAACTATAGAATTATATAAAAATAATTATTTTATTTTTATGTAATATAGCCAGCTAGACATTCAAAATTAGAAAAAGCTGACATATTAGAAATGACTGTTAAACACTTAGAATCAATGCAAAAGAACAATGTTGCTTTATCGGCGGCCGCGGAGTCTACTGTAGCCAACAAGTTCAAGGCCGGATTTACCGAATGTACAAAAGAAGTAAACCGATTTCCCGGGCTTGAACCTCATGTACGCAAACGTCTCATGCAGCATTTGAATACATATTTCAACAAAGAAAGTGTCAGTAGTAATCCAAAAACGCCTCTTACACCGCCAGAAACATCAAATCTCCAGTTACACTTGAACTCCAGTCAAAATGCTATACTACTGGGTGCTGCTGGTTCCACCTGTGGAGTTCAACTGGTCCCAACTAGACTACCTAATGGAGACATAGCTCTCGTTTTGCCATCCAGGTCTACTGAAACAGCACCTCCACTACTGCCTCCACCACCTACCCTTTCTGTAACTGCACCTACACCGCCCTCCACTCAATCTGATTCTTCTGGCACTGAGTCACCTCTGTCTGACAGACCGTCATCATGCTATTCAATGGGTAGTTGTGACAGTATGGATACTTACAGTCAATCTGAACTGCCTTTAGCACTGGTTACCAAACACAGAAGGGATGACGAACAGTCAGATCTAGAGCAACCCTGGCGACCATGGTAGCACTCGTAATTTTACTTTTAGAAATTGTTCCAAACTTTTTTCTGGTTAAACAGGAGATTCTCATTAATTAAGTGTTTTTATTTTTATCTTTAAAACAAAATGTAAGCACGTTTTTTTATCCATCCTCTTACATTAAAAAAAATATTTCTTTGTGCCATAAACTATAAATAGACTTCTGCAGTAATGTTTGTCTTGTAGAATAATAAGGCTGGTAGTGCATAAATATTTCATAAGACAGTTAATATAATATGTTATTGTTTAAATCATTACCTACTTAAGTTTTAAGCAATGCGCTTTATTAATGAAGGTTTGTCTACTTTAAGTATTAAAATTGTCATTTTAACAAAACAGGGTTCATGCAATTATTTCCTTGTTTAAATTTCATAATCAAATCAAATTTTCAGCCATTAATGCAACATATTGTATAAATAGTGTTAGCAGTTGATTCTTGTCCAATTTGTTCTAGGTACTTGATTTATGTATATTATAAAAATAATAATTTTACTCTATTCAATTTTTTATATGTTTGTATTCATTTTCAAATACTTTATAAGTGATAGGAATAAAATTGAAACTATTTTTATTTGTTTTTATTGAACCATGTTCTATATTATTTTGATCAAATAGCTTAAGCGATAATAATCTGATATATATATATATATGAATATATAGTTGTTAGTAATATTTATGTATAATGCATATTTTGTTAAACTATGTACCTATGTATTATTTGAGTAATTTTAAATGTAAAAACAGTGTCTTGACAACAATAATTACATTGTCTTCCATTTGATTGTAATATCTTGGTTTAATTACTATTTACAAGTTGATTTATTTTAATATTGTGTTATTTTATTATGTGAAATATATTGTAAGTAATTGATGTTATTAAATTAGAAAAATATGTTTAATTTTTTATTCATGACCTACAAAAAAAAAAAAAAAACTTCAAAAGAAAAAAGTCTAACATATTACACATCTTGGGTAATCGTTTACTCCGCAGGCGAGATACTTTTAGTGGGTATTTTGAATTTTAAAGAAACAATAAATCATTTCTACAATAAGACGATTCTGAGCAGAGTTCAATTGATTATACATAACAATAATAATTGTCAATTTTTTATTAGATATATTTAACAATTATTAGTTATTACATACTTGCATTGTAACCAAATCAATTGATCAATTGATCAGTTATTATTGACATTTTCAAGATTTGAGAAATATGACTTTTGGAATACCATAAAATGGAGTGAATAGAAATAACTATTTATTTTGAAGAATCATATAAACTTTTCCATTCAAGGTATACACAATTAATCAATTTGTAAATATACTGATCTCTTTGATTACTTAAATTATATATTTTTAAAGTATATACTGTACCTTCCTATATTTTTTTTTAAAAAAATTTAAATTTTTAACTACTCAAGTTAACAATTATTGTAACAATATCATAAAGTCTCTGTACTTTGTACTTAATGGTTACCTGATTTCACTTACAACATACATTTAAAAAAAATTATATAATTATAGGCCTTATAGCTTTTATTGAATTAATCCATACTCTTATAAATTATTATTATTATTATTATTATTTGTATGTATCTATTTAATTTATGTATGTACGTGCTGACAATAATAATGTCATAAACATTATCGGGCATGTATAATATTTATTATTAATATGTCCATTTATAGTACCTACTGTGTATTTTGCACCATTCACGTTCAATTGGAGATTGTTTGGTAACTTGTAAAATACCTTAATAATTATTAGCTACCTCATCTAATGACAAAATTACATGCAAAGTATAGAATTTTACGAATTAAGTTTCACAATAGTATCGAATATTCAATTGATATCCTTTCTCTAATAATAATAATATTAAAATAGATATTTACAAAGCACTTGCTTCACATTTATGAGTTCAGTATATATTTTATAACAAATAACCCAATAAATTTTGTCAAAAATTGGGGCTCCTTAAAAACTCCTATTTTTCTCCCACTTTCAGTTATTATTTCCTTAAACATTTTATTGACTATTGTAAATGAGCAAAAATCAAAAGCTCACACCTTTAAAATTGAATCTAGGTTTAATTAACTACTTAATAGAAAAGATATTGATTATAAAAAAACCGATTATTTCTGGTTTAAAAGTGGTCCACAAAAAACATTTTTGACAACTGCTAAAATCATAATTTTTTTAAAAAAGAACGAGAACACGTTCTTTTTTCGCAACAGGAACAAGGAACAGGAACGAGTTCCTTTTTTACAACAAGAACGAATTTCTTTTTAAAAGGAACTTTTCCAACACTGGTCAGACTTGTACTTACTACACATCCACCAAGTCCCACCCGAGGAGCGAAGAATACCCATGGTACGAACTATGAAGTATGTCCGTATATATTATTGTTAAAAGTTGCTTTTACCTGTCACAGAGAAATAGGCAAAAATTAATTTAAGTGTTATTACGAATCTGAATTAATTTTGAAATAAGTAATCGTTTAATTCACTCAGCCTTAATAATATGAAGTCATTCCTCTTGGTCAGAGTAAGTATGTCAATAATCTAATGCACCTTGTGTTTTAAATTTAAATTTGATCAGAGGCGACGGTAAGGCGACTCGGGCATTCTCACACGAAGAACTGTTCTCTTACCTTTGAAAGGCGGAAAAAAGAATTGTGAATTTCTTTAAGGAAAGATGAGTGGTAATTATAAATATATCCATTTTTAAAATGTGCAAAAATATTATTTCACACCATTTGCACATTTTAAAAATTTTTATGAAATGTAACATCTCTTGATGGCCGTGTAGAATTTTAAAGAAACGATAGGTAAATCATCTCTTCAATTGAATGATTTTGAGTGGAGCTTCAGTTTATTATAGAAAACAATAATTGTCAGTTTTATATTGAGTAGGTATATAAGAATATTTGACAATTTTTACATATTTACTTCGATAATTACATTCTATCTGAAACTCATTAATGATAAGACATTGTTGACATTTTCATGATTTAAGCTTTCAGCAGTATTACTTTTTGAATGGGTGATAACAGAACAATCTGAATCCATTTCATTATCCGTGAAAATGATTAATTTCGCCGTGGTTTTATCTACACTATTAGTATTGAGCCCACTGCCCAGTGTTGGTAAAAAAGTATGTACCTACCTATTTAACATAATACCCAATACCCACAAATATTAAATTTATTCAAAAAGTATTGATGAGCGCAGATTTTTAATTTGCACCATCGTACTCAGCGTTGAAAAATACATAAGATGGTGAAAAAACATTGACAACATTTTGGGTATTCCTTAAACTAGAAATATACCAAAATATTTTTCCGTACTTTTTCCGATTTTATTTCAAAAAATCCCTTGTAAAATGTTTTATTATTCATCCGTAGAAATTTTAATTGTATCAAAATATTCGTAATGTAATTCTCTATCAAGGTGCCAAATTCCATAAAGATCGGCTGTACCAATTTTCTTTTATATGCATTCAAGTGTATAATTTTATGCAAAACAAACGCATTCGGTAAAAACTCTAATTTTAAACGATTATATAAAAAAAAATGACTTATGATTTTCGAGATATTTTTAGGTCAATCAGATATATATTGGAATGAGGTTAAGTTAAATTTTCAGGTCTTAATATCAAATATAAAAATTTTTATAAAATAAAAACTTACAAAAAACGAGAAATTTCTAATATTTTCAAAATTCTATACTTAGCTCAAAATCGGTCAAATATTTTTGAATCTTTTAAGAAGTATTTGCTTTACCTACTATTTTTAGTAATCGGTGAATGTTTTAAGTTTCTAATCCCATTATTTTTAAAGTTAGGTTAAAAAACAAAATTCAATTTTAGTAAAATTCGGGTAATGGCATATTTTACTGTTTTTTGTCAATTGCTCGGTAATTTTTTTCTTACTCTTGATTTTGAGAATTTCGAAAAATTATCTCTTCAAAGTACCATCTAGGTGTGATTTCCAGTCTAAAACATTACTGGTCAAAGTTTTTGGACAAGTATTTCTACACGAAAATTTGTTTCCAGAACGGGAAAACAATAACAAATATAACAAACATCGTTGTAAAATCATAAGTTTCTTCGCTCCGCTCGGAATCTAAAAATTAATTCATTATTACTTAAATTTAATAAAATATGTGTGTGTATGTCCTTCTTATGAAATAAATAATTGCATACCAAATAATTGTAAAACAATTAAAGAAATGAATGTAATTAATTATTATTCTTTTACGTCTAAATGTTGAGGTAGGTAACGTACTTTAATAATCAATACAATATTATATTCTTTGTATCATACTGCAATTTAGATAATATCGCGAACAAAATTAATTACCGTAAAACGTACCAAGTATATATTGTGCAGATAAATGCGGTTAATACAACAAATTACAAAATCAAAATATTAAATAAACCTAACACCATTATATATTTATTTATTTATTAACAGTAAACGCCCAAGATAGGCTCAGTACAGAGAAAAAAAAGAAGAATAATAATGATTAATATTTAGTATGACATAAAAATACATGATCAATTATTAATAACTAATAAAGTTATGAACAAATGTTTAAAAGGGTAAAGGTTCTGAATAGAGATTTTAAACTAAAGACTTAAAACTAAAGACTTCAACTTGGTTGAAGTATCATTGAAGAAATCAAACTGTTTTAATTTATTACCTGAGGTAAGCATTCTATTTAAAGGAGCAAAATGACAGTAATTTTGTCTGAAAGTGTCTGTGAAGAATGTATTTGGAAAGCGAGTATTAACATTAGGGACATATTTTATCATAATAATTTTATAATCATTAACACATGACGACTATTTACCTACTAATTAATCTGTTGTCAATTAACCATACCTACTGTCATACTGTAAAACAGTCCTTGTATTCAATTTTACTTAAATCCTTCGGTTAAGCATTCATAACCGCCTACTGTCTTGTATTTGTCGACAACGTGATACGACAACATGGCACGTTACTGTTTTCGTAGTCATTCGGTTTACGCCGGACACGCTAGACAGATTAGTTTCTAGAAATAATCGTGAGTCTCTGCAAAGAGACGTCAACATGATTTCCTATGTGGCATTAGTAATAATTTTCATTTGTGCCAAAGATACTATAGCTCGGTCAAAATCACATTTTAAGTCTAAATCTGCGATTGGTAAGTGTTATTCATTTCAAATTATCCTAATTTTAAGATAGTGACATTATTATTTTTGAGAATATACTTGAATTAATCACGCAAAATTATTAAAATCGATCGTAAAAATTAAAGTAGAACAGTATTCATGTCGGTATCTAATTTTAATTTATAACTACATTTATAAATTTGCCTAATATATTTTTTCAAAATATAGAATTTTTTCGTTTTTATTTTTAATAATATATTAACAATAATTTCAGTATAAAAGTACTTAGTTTCAATACAGTATAAAGTTTTAAAGCGATGTGTTAATACGTCTTTATACAGTATATTTGTATAATATGCATATACAACTTTTTAGGTACCTAATCTGAATTCTAATTTAAACAATAAACAAATCAAACTACTCAATTGTTTATGTACCAGCTAAGATGAAAACAATATAATTACATGCGCGTTATATAATTATGCGGTTTAAATTCAACGAGTATCTAAAAAAAATTTTACTAAAAATATATGTTAAGCAGAAATTTAACATTGTTTATAAGTACAGTAGTGTAGCTATACATTTGGGACATTGGGCAAACATATTGCTTGAAAGACACCCAAGCTGTTAAAATTCGAATTTTTAAATGCATTTTAATTATTATAATAGTTTTAATTAATAGGTATACCGCAATGTGTATCGAATACATAATGCGAACATACTTTCATTGGTCGTTATACAATTTATTATTAATGTGTTGTAATATCGTTTTATTGAATTAAAAGTACGTAGCATTTTATGAGGATAAGATTTCAGACTAATATAGTGATTCATTTTTAAAAATTTCAATATTTTTATACATACCTACGATCGATATGCGTTGAAAACCTCTATGCAGTGCACACAGTTTTTCCACTCCCTAGTTACTCCACTACATAATATATAATATGTAAATTCCATAGTTACAATATGTTTTTCTCCTGAATATTTTTGTTCAGAATATTGTATTTAGATATTACTGTGATTACGACTTTTCAACGTTTCAAATTTATTTTTAAATAATTTATAGATACATTTTATGTAATAGACTAATTGAAATCTTAAACTATTTGAAACAATATTTTACTATATAAAATTATACATGGATTATTAAATTTTAATGCAGTTTTTACAAAATGTTTATTTAATACGACGGCTACACATATGTAATCATATTAATTTAGTAGGCACGTTATAAATTAGAATAAATACAAATGTTAGATAAATACCAAATTACTCAAAAGTTAAATCCAATAATATAATTTAGATTAATATTTATCTTTTTAGTAACTATGAATTGAATTAAACTTTTCGTAAATACTTTATAAATTGATATGAATTTTAATTTTTTTTTCAAGTATATTTTATTTATCAATTTATGACACATATTTGAAAAATATTCAATCGTACTTCCCTGCGTCTATTACTTAGTTGGTATTTTAGATAAACCATGAACTCTTAAATTTTAACTTAAAATGATATATCATAAAAAATATTTGATTTAATTGAAAATGAATTAAATATAAATGGCAACTGTACCAAAAATGTATACCAAAGACTGATGAAATGTCGCCTTATTTAGTTGCATTAATACTTGAAACTTAAAATTAATTGTATTATTACATTGCTCGGTTAGTGATTTCTGTATATTTAACGTTTAGTCATGCTTGACCCACTCACTGTATATAAAAATGAAATAGTATTTTAAATTTGAACAGATAAAATTATCACATTTGAAAAATTATTACGCACTTATCTGGATTTACCTATTGAATGAAATTTATTAAAAAATTAAAGCTGATTGCTAACATTTTACCGCTCGTGATTTTAACGGAAACTGCCTAGGTAATGGTAATTATTCTTAATAAAATATTTAATATCGAAAGAAACAAAAATTATTTTCATATTTTAAAATATTGACGTTATTAGTATCGATTATTATTAATACGATAGTGCAATTTATATTCATGGGGAAATTTTAACAACTGTGCACATTTCTTTGCACTTTCGAATCATACTTGGTGATCAATGGTCTCCCTCAATTCCATTTTCCGTGTGATTAAAAGTGATAACATTTTGGTTGCGCCGCAGCAAGGTCATCTAAATCAGAGTCTCTTAGTCATTTTCATTCCTTGACACGGACTTGTATCGGCTATGATTTTGCACCCATGACTGCATTAGGGGTCAATCGTTACATGTCGATTGGCATGTGATTACGAGTTACGACATTGACTTAACTACCCACAGCGACATTGATGGGCGTTTCGCATCAATTAGTTCTATTTGATTTTCTAGACGATTATTTCGCGGACAAGAGACGACCTCATCATCAACAGACACAAGAATATGGTAAGTACCAACTGGTAACTCAACAAATTCTTCTAGATCAATTTATTATATATAGTAATAGTTTGTACACATAACACATGCATGACCTACCCTCAATATCTGTACACGTATAAATATAGAACGCATAATATCATATAGTATTCATGTTGGGGTTAATTTTATATTTAGGATGAAAATATTAGTTTCCAAATGTAGTCTACTCGCTGGCCCGGTGTCAGAATATTTTTCTACGGAATGCGACTTTCGCCAGAGAAATATTTTGCTATGAGAAATGTGCTATGACTTTTTCAATGGGTATTGTAGTATAGTAAATTTTTGTGTTTTATTTCATCAATCATCTATAATTATTCTTAATACATAATTTAATATAATCTGGTGGCAGATATATATATATATACAGTGGCGGCTATCCTATACTCAAGGTGTATCGACCGATACACCTTGTAATTGGGTGGGTGTTCATAGGCCATGGTAGGTATAGTGGGTAATGATCCTAAATGAATAAGAAAAATATATTTAATATA